>JACJUY010003834.1:40771-56464 GCA_014220935.1 Platorchestia sp. MABIK | reverse complement strand
GTAGCAAGTGGCCGAATCTCCCATCAACATGGATTGCCAGATAAGGGCTTGTGGGTTGCGTAAGTGGTTTGTCCTGTAATGGTCTGACGTGCTACGCCTTTTTCATTCTCACGTGACAAATTTTAAGTTTGCTGTAGCTGCTAAAGGACCTGGGGTTTATAATGATGTACGGAATCAATTGTTCTGTAAAAACAAAAACAGGGCAGTCTACTTGCATTTTGGGAGTGGGCAATTTAGGATGAAAAACGACAAAGCTTAATCTGGTTCAGTAAGATATTAGTAGGAATTAGGGTGTTTCTGCAAAAACGCCATTTTAGTACATAAAAAATTATCATTTGAGCACTTACAAGTCGTAAAATCAGTTGTTAGACGACAAATAATAGAAATAGGTGATGTCGGAAGACCATCAGGCGGACGAAAGATGAAAAAGTTGATGCATTAATTAAAAATCATGATACATTTTATTGAAAAAAAACGAGTTAAGTTATAAACCCTTAAATGTAAGTATTAAGAGTTAATTATCGAGCAAGTGCTAAATATCTTCATTAATTAGAAAAATTTTGAAAATCCTTTAATGGACATATTCACTCGCAACTACCGGCAATATTATTCTACTCAACAGGTAAAATCACTATCCCTAGAATATAAGAATGACTTTACTAAGTATAACATTTAGATAGGCTAAAAAGATTTTGTTCAGCACACGTTAATTGTATCGAGGAATGAATGCAACAACTAGTTTAAAAATGCACTCTAACAGAAACGTTGTTACCAATCCTTGTACTTTATCCCATTGTTAATTTTTTTGTCGCCCTTACAATCGTTGAGCAAGGAAAGTATAGGAGTACAATGTGCTTTATAACACTCAGCACAAATGCCAGTTAGGGCCTTATGAGAACGTAGAGGAAATTGAATCATAAAAATTTTTTAGCTCCAGCCAGTCTCTGCGTAAAATTTCCACGTTGAGCGTCTCGCAGAAACGTGAGAACGTTTCCCGAATATAACACGTGCAATCAGTTAATGAATTGCCACGTTTTCTATTTCGCTAATTTGATTCGCAGTTGCTCAACCTCTAGAGATAATGAGCTATATGAAGTGTGGTACGTTACAGAATAGCGCAGAATTAAGGAAGTTTCAGTGGTTTAGAAGGGATGAAACTGGAAATCTACTTCTATATTCCATGGAAATCTAAAATTTTGTGTTAGATGATCTAGTTTGTTTAACAATAAGTTTAGATGACGTTTTTCATCAGACTTTCTGCTAAACTTTAAATATAATTAAGTTTTCAACATATTGCTATTAAAAGCAAATTGTAAATAAATAGTTTCGCGTGCGAACTGTGGTGTGAAATGTGATTGACCTTGGAATTCAAACTAAAGACTTGATAAGACACCACGCAATTTTCAAAATGAAAGTCTCTTTAAGGACATCATCTGAATAATTTCATTCAAGATTTGGCACTATAGGTGCGAAATTTCAATACTGAAACTCTTACTTACTGCAGAACTCGTGTTGGGTGAATACCTTCCTCGATGAACTCGGCAATGTTCTTACTGATGAACTTTCTATCTGTTGATCTTAAAATTGCTTTGATTTATTACGTTGCACTTATTTCGCTACTTGTATCTTTACTGGGAGGAATCAGAGTCATCTCTTATAAAAATTTGCCGCATTCACTTTAAGATTATTGTATAGATTTCAAGTTAATTTAAGCCTCCCTACCCCAACAAAGGTGTTCCCAAGAAATTATGGAGGAAAACACCGTATTTTATGAAATTAAAGAAACGGTAAATCAAAGTGTTTCCCCACACCCTGTACATATTAGAAACTACTAGATTAGAATAAGTTTATGGAAAGAGAAAGAAAAGAAAAAATTAATACTTGTTAAAAATAGGACAGCAATGAGCTGAAAAAGATGTGCCGTAAATGAATGAAAAAGATGTTCTATTTCAATAAAAAAGTCCACTTGAAGTTCAGTTCGGGACTTCACATCTGTCACTCGAGAGAGCTAATTCCCAAATTTACAATAATTGTATCCACATGACCACGCCATCACTTTGAACAAAATTCTTAAGTTAGAGAGCAACCAAACATTTTCCTGTGAATTGAACAGTTTCGAGCGCTTTAAGTGGCCCCAATAGTGGTGAGATAAGATCGGGACTCAGCGGCGTTGGTTTCCGGAGGTACAATCTTCGTCCGATAGCGCGGGACTTCTAGCGACTCGCGTGCTCAATAAAAAATCACTTTCTTGAAAGTAATATTCACTTCCTATAAAAATATTGGACGTTAGGTTAGACGAAAGTGTTATTCCTTTAGAAATCCGCGAACTACAGGCTAACTGCCGTGTTCTTAAAAAAAAATCAAATACTGGAGCTGCATATTTCTTCAAGTCAAACTTTTATACGCGTACAGATCAATGTTTCCCACACGCATAAGAATACCCGTTCATAATTTATATGCTTTTATATTATATGTGTGGCAAACTTCATTCACATCCGTAGAGCATATTCAATTTGAAAATATCGCATTCACTTGTGTAAAGACTACTGCTAAGCAAGAATTGGTATTAGCAGTGGAAATTAATCATAAGTTAACTTTAATTTTTAAGCTGGAAATACTCCGAATGTGAATACGAAATCCCTGTTAATTTTGAAGCAGTAGTACAAGCACCGCTACAGTGGGTGGTAAATTTTAGTTTTAGTTGTGATTAAGGAACATTTTCAGGTAATATCAAAGCACAGTTTCAGTTGAAATCAAAGAGCAGTTCCATGTATAATCAAAGAATAGTATCTCAGCTAAAAGCAGGGAAGAGTTTCGGCAAGGTTGGATATATGTTTGCTCAAATTAATATCTCTCAGAGTAATTTTGTCTCATTAATTGGATGGCGATGCTTCATCAAAGGATGCTACACAGGTTTTCACTGAAACTCGTCTTTGTAAGGCATCTGGAGATACAGACTCTCGGCAGCGACGTCTCAGTATTTTTTTAAAATTTTTCGTCAGTACATCTACGATTTTTGCCTCCCAATTATAATCTCCCCCCTTTGGGCGACTAAAACCATAGACGCTCCAACAAAAAAGTTGAACTGAAATTGTTAGTTAGCAACCTTATCGTGGCTGCTTAATGCTATGCGAAGTTTATGTAAAATACATACTGCAATGTGCCAGATCTAAAATGCAAACACACTACTTTAAATTTGAGAAACTTAAGTTTAAAAAAACATTGTAAAAGGGAAGACAAATACAACATCTGTTTTGAAACACACGGTGCATGCATTCTTCTATTTTCCAACGTTTTTATTGATTTGTGTTTTCTCAAACTGAAAGCAGTATTTTTGAGTTTTAAATCTACTAATGAGCTAACCTACCATGTTTTATAGACGCTCACTGATGATAAACTGTGAATTTTTTGAAAGTTCAGTGCACAGAATATTTTAAACATGTTTTTATTTTTTTTCCAACGCTGTCATTTCCTAACCGGTTAGGAGCCCACTATCGCTATCATCACGCTTGCAATTTATTGCGAGTGTGTTTTTGATGAGGTTTTTTGAGGTCTTTGCTTCAATGCATCTTGTTCTTCGAAACTATGGAAAATTTCTACCAATGCTCACCATAGCACAGTCACACTGAGGAATCAAAGTCAGTCAGTTTCTCTGCGGCAAGCCAAAGTTGGAAATTTCAATTCGCTGGAACTTCGAGAAAATATTAAAGAAAGAAGAAAAATTTTCTATGAATTTCCCAAATAAATGACATCGGTACGCGTCTAGTAGGTATCAGTTTTAAAGTTTTCGATATAATTTTTAAATTAGACGCAACATCTGTAAAAAAGACGGCATATTTTTTAATAAATTTTTCGAACGAGGATATGTTTCGTCGTCATCGCTCTTTCAGTATATGCACAGGTAGCTAACTTATTCTACGAAGAAAATAGGAGAGGGTAATTTCTGAATGCAGGTGAGTACTTGCAACATCTGAACACAAAGGTACTAACTTGAGCTGCGTTCCTTAGCTGTTCTGTGATGGTGAACTGTGGCTTGGCACGTCTTGTTTGGCGTAAAACTTTGTGGCAAAACTGCCGTGGTTTTTAAGGAAAACCAACAGAGTTGTCTCGAAACAAATGAATGGTATTCTGTGCTTGTTTCTTCGTTTTGAAGTTTATACGAGTTTCAAGAGCATGGCCAACAGTGAGGGACTTCACTGAAATACCTGATAGCTAATTTTTATGTCTTTTTCATTCAATTTTCAGAAGAGTATGAACAATGTTTTTCTAATTACAATTTATTTGTGTCTGCCTCTAAAATTTTCGTTCATTTTCAGATTTTTACAGGTTCATTTCTTAGCCCTCAGTTTTAAACTCAACAGTCATGGTTCAGGCCAAAGTTTGGAAAGTCAAAAATGTTCCTCAGGGCGTGCCCAAAGAAAGCGACTTCGAGTGCGTGACAGAGACGGTACCGCCGTGCGGGGATGGAGGTACGTACCTGTGTGACAGGTCAACCTGAATCGAGTCTTGTTATTGAGGTCTGTTTAATTTCAGTTTCAAAGTCCATCTGAGTTATTTTTAAGGCATCTTGAGATAATGGTCGTGTTAATTAAAATCATGTCGGTTGTAAGATTAAGACACAAGCTAGGTAATGCATTTCGAGAAACTTTACAGATTTTTGTTTAGAGATGAGAGTGTTGATTGGTTTTAGTTTCGTTCGAGTCAGCATCTCCGTGATGAGAGAGACCGCTTTTCTGTAAGGCTACAAAGTAAAAAAGCATGTGTTTCAAAAGCTACTTTTCGTATGATGAAAGTAAGGCATTGAAAACATTAGAGATGATAGGCCTCTGTACAACTTTTCACAATCGGCTATGCTCAATTTTTAAGAAGGAATGCCATTTTACAAATAAGGCACATGAAAATGCTTCTATATTTTTATGCACTATCAGTGTCCATTGATTTTTTAAATGGTGATGAAATTATTTACAAAATGGGCTAACAAATATCAATAATTTGTAGTGTTTTATATATTGACGAAAAGTTAAACAAGCATAAATGAATAAAAGTTTGTTCTATGGCCAAAAATATAATTCTCCTGCAATTTCTGTGTGCAAATTTGTAGGACTTATCGAATCCGCTTCGATAATTTGCGTATCAAAGAAGTATTCCGTGATGCTCAAAAATTGCTTGATAATTCAAAACGTTTTCTTTCACATATTCTCAGATATTGTTAAGATGTGCCACACTCCATTCAACACTTTAAACACCGGCTTGCCCCTTGTTTATGATGACAAGGTCAAAAGTAAACACTGGTTTCACTGATTTACTCCTTGTTCAGTCTCAACGCAGAGCTGACATTTCCGCGTCCTATTCTACATATTTATTTTGTATATTTTTTAAGCGTATGAACACTTGGAAATACTTCAAAAGATTTCTGAGTTAAATTTAAAAAACTAAAAACTGGAAATGATAATGGAGAAATTTATGACGGTAATTCTAAGATATCACTTTGAAAACGATGTTTGTAGCGGTTTCTGACGTTTCGACGATGAGAATTTGAACAGGATGCCCAGGTTTTTGTTTTCTCTGCCCACAGACATCATCGTAGAGGCGGAGTGGCTGAGCGTGGACCCGTACATGCGCTACAGGATCGCTAAAGCCAGTCCTGGTGATGTGGTCGTCGGCAGCCAGGTGGCCAAGTGCGTGTACCTCTGGTCTTGACTTTTTTACTCCCACACCCCCCATAAGAATTTAAATTCCCATTAAATCCCCATAAGAATTTCAGGGGAAGTTGTGTGCAGATAGGCTGGTAAATAAGAGCTTACGACAAAGAATATTGTAAATGGGTCCTCCAACATATTCAACAGTGAAAGTTCATTTTTTTGTCGAAAACATTACTGGGAAAAATCAGGCTTTACTGCGGAGGCTCGCGCGTCCCTCGGGTTGAAAACCACTAGTGTATCTCAACAATATTATGACCATGCTCATTAAGGCTTTCTTCTTTTGAGTCACACTCATATTTTGAAGAGGTGTTTGGATAAAATGATATTTCATAAATAATTTTATATATAGTTATAATTGAAACACTTGATTTCATTTATTTGCAGGTTGTTCTTTTATCGAAGAGTTTCGGTAATTGCTATTTCTATGCAAATAGTTCTGATCTCCGTTTTACGTTAAAATACTGCGTCACTAAATACTTAATATCCATCCTCTTACTATCGCCTTCAGTTTCATTATTTCCCCCTATCAATTCATCGCTAAGCCTTCAAAATTGAGTAGAAAGAATTTTGCAATTTAAGTGCGAATTTGTTTAATCTGTGAAATTATTCTTAAAAAATCATAATTGTAGATAAAATAAGCACAGATAGAATTTAATATTTGATTTTTGATCATCACGAGGAAAGCAACAGCAACGGAAATTGATATTCATCATCTCTGATGAAAAACTTGTCTCACTGAAACTTTTTCAGCACGATTAATTATCAATCTGAGTAAATCCCCATTTCAGATTACGAAAATACATCCCCCACACACTCATAATGGTACGCTGAATTTTGAACACAAGAATTATTTCAAAGTTTTTCCTCATAATACTGTACGAAATGCAACTAGGAGGGGTCTGATCGTACGCGGAATCATGCAGCACAAGCGTCGGTCACCTTTTGTGAGAACTGTTTGTTCGTTAAAGCTTCGCCTCTGGGTTCTAAATATTCTTAGTAAACTTTTGGGCGCTCGATGAGAAATACGATAAATTTTTAAAAATGAATTTTACACCGTTAGCGTTTAAGAACGGAATGGTTCACTCTAGCAAATTGAATAACAGTTCGAAATAAATTGAAAACTTAGTAAGCCAGTCTCGAAAACTACATTCCGAGAAGCGAGAAATTCAGCACCCGTTGATGTTTTCAACCTCATTACATAAGAGCACATGCATGGCTGTGTTGAAGGGTTCCTTCAAAGAATTTCTCTTATTTTGGAAAAAATTCTCACATTTTCAATTCACTCAAGTCCCTTAATGCTGACTGAACTGATGGCTCGCACAAATGCAGTGCTTCAGGACCTTCGAATCAAATTCACGACACGGAAGGGAGCAGAGCAGAAAGCCTGTCTTGGTGTGATAGGTACACTGCTCTTTCCGAACTGAAACCAACCAATTCACGAGTAGCGTGAGAAGATGTAATGCTAATTTAATCAAATCATTTTTTATTATTACCGTCAATTCTCAAATTACACATCACTTTATGAGGATCTCAACTTATACTCATAAATATATGCATCGGCTCTTGAGAATCGTAATAATTCAATTCATTCATTGAGAATCGTAATAATTCAAAAACTGGGATTGTTTTATTATCATACAATTTGATGATGTCACATAACACGAAGATCGGCTACATCACAAACTCCATTCCTCGACAGGGTCATCGAAAGCAAGAACTCCGAGTGCCCCGTAGGGAGCTACGTGGTCACCTACCCCGGCTGGAGAAGCCACTCTCGCATCACCAAGGAAGAAATGAAGAACCCGTTCCAGTTCACGAAGCTCACTCAGTTGGAGGGAATCCGGCGCTCTGCTGCGCTGGGAATACTTGGAATGCCAGGGTGAGGATTTTCAACAATGGCCCCACAAAACTAGATACGAAGTGAGCAGTAGAAAATCAGTGCTTGGAATGGGTAGGTCAATAAACGGGTAGATGGAGTTGATTCTCATTGATGGCCTGACACTACAAAGTAAGCAGTGAGCAATTCAAACCATTTTGTACAATTGAAAATATTTTCGATTTCTGTAACTAAAATTTTTACGTAAAGTACATCTTACCACTTCCTTATTATCGACACAAAACTCAGGTTTAGGTTATGAGCTATGCTGCCTCAAAACTCAAATTTGCTTCGTCGGGATGACAAATTAGAGCTGGATGTTTTAGCAAAATTTTGAATGTGATCAACACAATTAGAATAATATTCTATTTTCCAATTATTTTGAGTCATACGGAAGCTCGTGATTAAGCTTTTTTATTGAATTTACGTTTTATTACTCGTGCTCTAGTTTATTCATTTGCTTAAAACAGATTTAGAGAACGTGAAACATTTTTTAAAGGTTTTGGTGACATCACTACACTGAGACACAAAAACGACTGTGTACTGTAACTCACTCATTCAACTGTGGCGACTTAGACTTCAACGAGACCCAGAGGAGGTTTAACAGCAATTGTGAAGTGTGTTTGTGTAAATTGGTTATAGTGTGTGAGCATTCGCGACATCGTCCAATTAGCGAGAAACAACTTGCGAGTGGCATTTTCGTTTCGATGGCATAATTTTGTACAGCTATTTTTCTAGCAAATATTTTTTCATTTTTTACTTTGTTTGGGAAATGAGAGTTACCATTCAAATGGATGTGACTTTTTCACGTGCGTCTTGAGGTATTTCATAATTCCATTTCAAGTTAGGTAGATAGCAGAACCCTAGATATACTTGTTTGTCTCCAATCTTGCAAGGTATGGCTTACTTATGTATAATGTAACTAAGGCAAACCGGGTTGTGAGAGCCTGGTTTCTAGCTCAGGAGACAAAGCTGATGATTTTCAACGCTTGTGTCACTTATATTCAGTGGAACTAACGTTCGAACGATTGCCAATGAACCCTGATGACGGGATGGGCTTTGGCACCACGTGGCTCGACTTGCTCTTAAAGAAAAACTTAGTGACGGGAAAAAAGGAAATATGATTGGATTCGAAACTCAAACAGAATCATGATGACCACTGTCTTCTATAGACAACTTTAACTATGGATTAATTTGTCCCTGTTGGCAAATTTTACGTTGAGTTTGCAATCTATACACTTTTACGTGAAAAAGCTCATCACCTTGATACATACGTGAGTACGACAGACTCCTATGTAGCACCGACGTGAACATGACTTACTTCCTCACAGAAACACTGCATACTTCGGCCTGCTGGAGATCTGCGAGCCGAAGGCGGGTGAGACCGTGGTCGTAAATGCTGCCGCCGGCGCTGTGGGCAGCGCAGTGTGTCAGATCGCCAAAATCAAAGGTGATTTCAGTAACTCTGAACATTGAGACTATTGTTTAAACGAAATTCGGATGAGTTCAAGAATTTTACCATTAGATTTTTGTAATTATACAAAAACCCGGTCAAAAAGTGATAGGAAGTAATCCCTGGAACTGATAGTTTTCAATTGGCTTCCTGGTAGGTGCGAAGAGCAGCCTATCAAATCCTTAAATCCTTCAATGCTCTGTTGTGAGCCGCCAACGAAAACATGAAAACATGAAAATTTGTAGACGATTTTTTTTGTACCTCTGATGCCTCATCACAGTAATGCTACGAACTTATTAAGTAAGAAGAAAGCAATTTAAACTTTATAGTTTTCTTCGTATGTTCCATTTTCCCCACAAAGTGACTCAGTGGAACACAGCAGAGTGCTGTAGTACTTGAAATAGATGCATGCCACTACAGTTTTCCGTGGGCACATACGTTCTTAGTACCAATTATTGTACTCATAGACAGCAAACAATCATTTTATAAGTGCATCTTTTTCGAGTCACAAGCTATTAGTTACTTGCACTTTATTGCAATGACTTGTAAGGTTTAATATTTTTGTAGTAAGTTACAACTCGACATTAAGAGTGGTCTAAGAATGTATTTATACGTTTATATAAGTGTTAATGGCTTTTTATTTACAATTTATTTTCCCTCGGATCAGTGCTGACAGATCTTAAGGAATCCCCGAAGGTTTGCATTACAACCGGTACCAGCTTACGCTATCATAGTGCGTTAAAAACCTGGGTGCATACTCCCATGGCATCGGAAGGGTGAAGTGGGGAGAGTGAATGTGTTCATGGTTATGATGTTGGTGACACACACATTTAAAGACGATCAACATCGTATTTCCTCTATCGCTTCTCGCTGGTATTTTCTGAACTCACAACCCGCTATTCAATCTGAAGAATTAATATAAATGACATCATGTTTTATCCGAAATCTTATTTTTTTTGACAGCCCTTCTTAGGACATTAGCTATTTCTGTTGCTCATCAGATTTTCGTTTTCAAGACATCGCGCACTGTCCAGAGAAAAAATCCTCGAAAGTCCATTTCGCACTCTTCTCAATTCTCCCGATGTTAAATAAATTTTAAGATAACATATAATGTTCTAGAATCAGATGCTCCCTATACACAGATTTGTTTCGAATGCCTGATATACTTGTATCACGTCATTGTACAAAACAATAAAATTTAGAACAATGCATGAAGATCTCAAACTTTACATTCTCTTCGTTGTTTTGGGTTGGAAGAGGGTATGGAGGGTTTAAAGTAGGTTTGGGTATCGTTATTATTGGGAATATCGAGAGAATTAGAAACTTAAAACGTACTATTTGCTCAGGCAGTTACTTTAATTTCCCGATGTTTCCATCACGAAATTGGAAACTCGCTACATTTGTGTTTTCTGTTTTCTCTCTACAACACTTTTTTCTTTCAAGTGCAATGTTCAATGTAGCAGAAGTAAGTATCTTATTTTTGCACAAAAAACTGAAAATCATGTCAATTGCATTCACTAAGCGCCCTGCGACCAGTAAGTATTAAATTATTTTTCAGAAAAAACTCTGTATTTCAGTAAGTAAAATTGCCACCTTGACTCACTGCTACAAAAAAAGATTTATGGCTACCCCAACGACCGTCGTACGTTTCTAGATCTCAAAATATAAATAAATAAATGAAAATAAGCATAATTTCAATTAAAGGTGTGTAAGCCAATCACCTCACGTATTTTTCATACACTGTATCATGAGCACGCATTGAAATTTATTTCTTGTTCTATGTTTGTTTACCCATTTTAGACGTGTGTTGTGCAAAGTTTCCAGTAAATTATGTATTGCCAACTTTTTTTCATAACTTTAAAATCATTTAAGACGGTATTGTAGCCAGTTCCGCCTGCTGTTTAAGGTCGTTTCTTTCTTATTAACTAATGGCGAACATTTTTATTACATTGTTCGTTGTTGATTCAACCACTGCTATAAGCTTCAGAACACCATTTTATTTCCATAAATTATATATAAATAATTTTGAATGACGGAATTCTAAAATCGTACGTCAACTTTCTCACATACATTTCGGAAATATTCGTCTTTGTTTACTCTTTTTTGAATTAAAATATGTTTTTGTTCGCTTGTTTGACCACTTTTTCTCGTTTCTGACTCTAGTTGATTTTTTGCTCATCATTATTTTGATGAAAAATAAGAAACTTTTTCCTATGTGGGAAAGCAACTTCTTTCCTATCTAGTTACTAGATACACACTTGATAAGCATGCACGAACATCTAGTGCAAATTTCGGAGAGTCGATTTCTTATTCATAAATGGAAGATCATTTACTTCCACTCAATATACTTTCATCGTTGATGAACGACTGCTGCTGAACCCTTAGCTGCTATTTGAATGAAATAGGAAAGTCTCCTCAAGAGCATTCTTCAGTAGTGTCTACAGCATTTATGAGCTTTCAGTCCTCGTGTCTAGAGTAAACCAACCAAGAGAGTAGCTTTCTATTTTGTTTCTTGTACTTGTACATTTAACTCCTGACTCGGCTATTATCTTCATCGTATGGTTTGTCAATCATTTTAGGACGCGTGCATTAAGAAATATTTAAAAATTCAAATTGTTGTAATGCATGTCATTATCAACTTTTTGTAAATGAACAATTCTTCTTTCATTTTTTGTGTGTATTTTTACCACGTCACTGTACTGAACTTGAGGCTTCGTTCACAGGCTGTCGGGTGGTGGCCTTTGCAGGCACCCCCGCCAAGGTGGCATACGTCAAGTCACTGGGCATCGACCTCGTCTACAACTACAAGACGGAAGACGTCAGCCAGGTGCTCTCCTCGGCTGCTCCAGACGGCGTCCACTGCTACTTCGACAACGTGAGTCATTGTTGTCTGCTTTAGTTATACGAGGTACCGTGGTGTACTTTAACGGTCTGATAAATTTAAGATACTTTGATTTCAAACTGGGGTCACACAAGTTACTTTGTCGTTTGACGTGGCTTATCGTAACAATAAAGGAGTAAACCTTGCATCAAAAAATCGATATTTAATGACTTAACTTGACAGGTCGGGGGCGACTTCACAGCCTCGGTGCTGCCTCACATGGTGGATATGGGGAGAATTTCAGTATGCGGAGCCATCTCTACCTACAACGTAAAGCTGGCACCTGGAGAGAAACCATCAGGTCAGGTTCCTACTTTGTTTATCATGCTCCTTCATTCAGTTAACAAACGTTGTTATAGGTCGAACAACTGACTTGAGATAGCTCATAAGCACTCACTTACACACCAATTATTATGCACAATACTTTGTTCCCATTTTGATGATGAGCAGCTCTTGTTCCAGGAAACAGATGAAATAAGGGGATCTTCAGCCTCGTATTCCCCATGTATTGATAGCATATTTTCACCAATGGCTCTAGACTCACAATCTCAAAATCTGCATTTCTGAAGAAACACTCATCAGGTAGAGTGCCTTAAGCCAATGATGCTGGTGTCTCAGACCAGTCAGTCTTGATTCGTTCAATGAGTTACTATTTATCTTTTACATTTCATTTACGTTTACTCTGCCTGGTAAGCGGATCATGTATTTTGAAGTTGGTGTATGAACAATTGAACATCCAACAGCTTTTCCACTCATTGCCTAAGTCACGCCAGCCGTTTCGTTGATCTCTTGCATCGATTTTAATTTGTGGTAGTATTGAAACTATTATGTACAGATCACTTTACCTCTACCCACAACCGTTAAAAACACGGTTCAAACCTGAGGAGTTTTCTATTTGTGTTTTCTACGACTTCAAAATACATCATCCAGTGGAAACCTATCCTTTTCCGTTCTTTTTCCTTGTCCTCAAACAGTGACACATTAACATACTGTGCATCTAACCCCGCATAACGTACATTGAACTCGTGCGTTAGACAATGAAGAAATGATTCGCATTACATTAGAAATCAGTATTTCTTCAAAAACACAATTTTTATGCAGTAAACGCACTTTAAAGTAACTCAAACAAGCTCTGCCTCTACAACAGTTCTCTCCGTTTCCCATTTCCCTCAGAGAGTTTGCGGTTTTGTGCAAATATCTTTTGTATGATAGCACAGAAAAATTCAAGATCGTCTATCGGGACATTTCATCTTAAGATTAGGATCAGCAACAGAGCGTACGATGGAAGGAATATATTGCCACGTAAAATAAGATTTATCAACACTCATTTCAAAATCATGTGGGATTTCCCTAAAGAGGTGACTGCCGAACTAGCAGAAACAGCGTTTTCCAGCAGTTATCACGACATGCATCTTCGTTATTTAATACGGACACCGCACACATCTTGCAAATTCGTCTACTTGAGCATCCAGAGTGCGCATGAAATATTTTAGTGGTAATCAAACATAAAGATAAATTAAAGAGAATTTTAAAGGACGAAAGACAGCCTTATTCGTGTACTCAGGTAGCTTTTACACGGAGAACTATTTTGTCCCAAATTTTATAGGAACAATTTAACGTGGTAGTACAATAGAATTTGTTACAGTTCAAAATTTAGAAAACTTTTTTTCTCACAAGGTCCTTTTGCGAGTTCGATCATCATCCCCAAGCAGCTGAAGATTGAAGGCTTCATGGTTTATCGCTGGGCATCGCGCTGGATGGAAGGCATCACGCAGCTGGCCAAGTGGATTAAGGAGGTCGGTACAGAAAGCAAACATCTTTAAAGGAAGCACCTTTATTGATCGCTTCAGCATTACAATCGTGTTGTGCAAACTTTTTCATCTTCATATCCTAAGGAGAGAGAGTGGGTGACTGGAGAGCAAGTTCAGTGCATGGAAAAGTTCCTCCTCTTGCCTCTACAACAGTTCTCTCCGTTTCCCATTTCCCTCAGAGAGTTTGCGGTTTTGTGCAAATATCTTTTGTAGGATAGCACAGAAAAATTCAAGATCGTCTATCGGGACATTTCATCTTAAGATTAGGATCAGCAACAGAGCGTACGATGGAAGGAATATATTGCCACATAAAATGAGATTTCTCAACACTCATTTCAAAATCATGAGGGATTTCCCTAAAGAGGTGACTGCCGAACTAGCAGAAACAGCGTTTTCCAGCAGTTATCACGACACGCATTTTCGCTATTTAATACGGACACCGTACACATCTTGCAAATTCGTCTACTTGATCATCCAGAGTGCGCATGAAATATTTTAGTGGTAATCAAACATAAAGATAAACTAAAAAGAAGGCGCCACCGTGCTGGTTTCACAGAACAATTTTTCAAAATTCACCGCTTCCTTCCTGACATTTCAAAGAGAGAAACAACGGTCTTATGACGTTTTCATTAAGTAATAGTTACTAATATCGACTTGTTACCTTAAAAATTTAAAAGTGAGATTAAGGCTTGGTGGCGTCGTCTCCCATTTTTGTCTCGGTCTTGGCTCAGACATTGTAAACCGATCTACTGAGTTAGACTTAATAATGAGTGTGTAGCGGCAAATCAACCTGATTTGACCAGATATTTATTCAGGATAAACTCCAGAATTTGTAGCTTATTAAATTTCCACCTGTCTACCACTTTCCTTGAAGAAATGCGATATTTTTCTTGTAAATTTTCCAAACTGATTGTCAATCGAAACATTTTTTACAGGGCAAGCTGAAGTACGAGGAGACGGTCACAGAAGGGTTCGAAAGCGTACCGAAGACTTTCATCGGCCTCTTCCAAGGAGAAAACTTGGGCAAAGCTGTAGTCAAATGCTAATACCTACTTGCGTAAAGTAACTGAATCTATTAGCGAACACATGATTTTTGTAAACGATGAGAAAATATTTCCTTGGATTGTTTTCAGCTCTAACATTCCACAGGCCAATTTATAATAGAATCAGTGTTGTCAAGAAATTTTATTTAAATTTGGTCGAAAAATTCAATCAATGTTTGTAGCAGACAACTTCACTGTTGATTATTGATATTTTTCGATATTTGAGGAATGAAATTTGGGAGTGTCTGTGTTTTGCATAATAACTTCTCTAGTACTGAAAATTAAGATAGCTTTCTTACAAAAACATTTGCATTGAATGAAAACTTACATAAAAAGATCAAAGAAATCAAAAAGTGCGATTCTACTTCTTGCTTAAAAAATGCTAAAATTACTGTTTGCAAACAACAGTAAATTTCGTAATCGTCTGAACGAATAAAAGTTTCATCTATTCTGTGTAATTTTATTACCTGTATTTCATATTTCCAGCTGCAAAATCATTCTTAACTCAGAAAAGTAGGGTTAAAGAGCTAGCTGCTGGTGAAGTGAACATCATCCTGGCGTATATGTAATGCCTCAACTGAAGCATTTCACCGTATTTTAGTTACTTGTAGTCAAAGCGATGTTAGACTTCTCGACCTTGGAGCCTTTATAAAGAATTACACAACACAGTAGCGCTCGAATCAAATATGCTCACTTTCACCGACACAAATCTACACCAGAAAGAATACAAGAAAGAAAACGAGATTGTCACCAAAGCAATGACGACCCTTGAAAGAAATTCCTTTAGTGTTTAACTTTACAGCATCCTCTTCCGGAATGAATACCTTGAGGCCTGGGGATGATATTGATAATGATGAATCAAAATGATAGCAAAGACAGCCGATTTAAAAATCATTTTAATTAGTGAACGTTTCGGCTACAAGCTCA
>JACJUY010003834.1:16533-30434 GCA_014220935.1 Platorchestia sp. MABIK | reverse complement strand
TTCCATTAGTGATTCTTTGGAACGGAATTATTAATTTCCGTGAAAGGCCTAAAATCAATATTGACCCCTATATGAGATCTAGGGTGCGTTAAAACGCCAAATGTTACAGGGTGGCGCGTAAGTAACGCACTCTTTTAAAAAATTAATAATAAATAA
Source organism: Platorchestia sp. MABIK (assembly GCA_014220935.1). NCBI lineage: Eukaryota > Metazoa > Arthropoda > Malacostraca > Amphipoda > Talitridae > Platorchestia > Platorchestia sp. MABIK. The sequence goes on along the minus strand of JACJUY010003834.1, from coordinate 30,278 downwards.
TCCATGAAAGGTATAACGATAGGGTTAATTGCAAACGATAGAGGAACTCTTAAAGTTTATTTACATGTCGAATCCTGTATACAGATACCCAGTGTATATTGCGGTAATAAATCTTTAAAATTTACCTTCAAAATACTGCGTAACTTATGCGCCACCCCTGTATATGAATGAAGGAAGCGTTGAAACGCCTCGATTGAGCTCTGCAAATGGGCTGGTTAGAATAATCATTATTTGTCCTTTTGTGACAGAGGGCTCATCAGACAAAGAGACAAGTAAATAAATAAATAAATAGTTGAGTCGTGCTAGAGAACTATTTATTCGCCCGTAAAGACACTTTAGCTATTCAAATTGTGACGCATTTTCAAATTCAAGTTTTTTTTAAATTCAGACGCGTTTACAGTTTTGAAAATGCTAAAAAAGATTAATGAAAAGTGATAGAAATGTATGAAGGCTACTTTTCATGCAAACCGTACATTCCCCGTAGAAATTCATTTGCTGCAGGAGTCCACAGAAAATGTAATTTAACTCTTTCACTCAGATTGTGCGGTTACTTACAGTCAGTTTGGTTGGGCTAGAAGAAGTCGTTTTGAAAAATCGGCTTGTCTGCTCTAATACATTTTTAACCTTTTTGAAAAGTGTAAAGAATACGCTTGAACCATAATGTGTTACCTTTAACTCTAAAATTTATTTCGGAAAAGGTAGCAAAATAGTTGAAATGTTATTGGCATATTCCGGAACTTGAATGAGCAATTTACCTAGTGGTACACATATGTACCACTTCGGAGTTAACGTGTTAAAGGTTTTGCAATGCTAATTTATTTTATTTTTTTCTAGCCTGTCGTAAAACAGGAGCAGATATGAATCGACCGTTGTAACTTAACTACGAGTACGTCTTAGTTTCTGCTTCCTCCCCTTCCTCATTTATTTATTTGTTTCACCGAGATGATGACGTTGAATATTCTGCTGGCTGTAGCCAGCGACCTGAGCGAAGCCCAACATCTCCGATTCATAGGGAGCTTTTTACATTAATTTCTTTCTAGAGATTGGTTCATCTGCGCAGGCATTGTTTCAATTTAGCAATTATTATACGCTTCCAGTATCATTATGCATTAGCCAGAGGGCTTTTATCGAGCCATAAGTGAAATAATAGATGGAACACAAATCTATAAAGGTAGATTAGTGACAGCAATTCTATATGATTTGCAGTAGACGTTAACGGTTTTGGCGACGGTTTTTGTGAAAAGTAAATTCCTCAAAACTATCAATACTTTATTCGTGTTTTATGATGATTTGAATTCCTAATATGATTCTGCAATTAATTTTTGGGAAAAGGATTTCTGAAATGATATCGTCGCCAAAGTACGAGTGAATTTTTGAAGCGACCAATCCTTGAACTGATTCTTTTTATTCATAGACCTTCACAGTTTTTGTCAAGGTTTATTTCTGTGTTAAACAAGTAAATAATGCTTCATCGCGACTTATTTTTAGACTATTCGCTCATCTCCTTCATTCTCAACAGTGTTAAAAATTGTTTTGTGAGCGGGCTATGAGTTTGGAACAATAATTACCCAAACAGTCAATAGCTTTGTTTACGAAAAGTTCTTGACCGCGAATATAGGATGATCGTGTCAAGAATGTCGGGCCTTCGAGCGCTCCGTCGATACGCCTCGACCAGCTCGCAGGCCCGCGTGTGGAAGCTCAAGGAGAAGTGCAGGGGCATGCCTAAGTTTACTGACTTTGAATGCGTCACAGAGGAAGTTCCTCCTTGTGGGGACGGAGGTGAGGTGGAAGTTTTACTACAGCGTAAGCTTATGTACAGCTCATTGGAGCGGAAATGTTTCTTTAAGTATTGTAAAATGAATTAAAAAGAAGACGGGAAATATAACCCATTCTGGATGAACTAGTCCCGAGCTAAAGGTTAGGAAGGACTTTCTTTTGTTGAAATAGAATAGGTTTTTGGTTTTGTTACGGGCCATCTTTTTTTTGGTTAACAGCTGTCCTGTTTTTCACTTACTACTTTCTTCTTCAACTTTTATCCTGTTTCATAAAATTTTTCTCAACTTACTGTTTCTATACACCTTGTGTAAATAGATTCCGCGTTTCCATAACACCAGACTAAATGGTGCCTTCCTCCTTCCCCTCTTTGGAATGCCTTTGTTGCAGTTATGGAGGCTTAAACTAACATCTAATCTAATCTGGATGAACTAAGCGTAAAGGAAGCTTTAGGTCCTCTGAAGAAACTAGCAAATATCTGTGTTATGCTGTTTTTATTAAGACCCTGTTTTGTCCTGCATGTGTCATATATACAATCCTCCATTGAAATGTTAATGCTTTTTTACTTAATAGCATGTGAGATGTCAAAATAGAGTGAATCGTTACCGCAGGCTGGAGAGAGATACATTCTTCAATTTTACTGCAATATTTTTGCACAGGAGGAAAATTCTGTACAAATGGGCTTGTAAGATGCAGATAATTTTTCTTTGATAAAAGACAAGAGAATTTATATTTCCCATGGACTACCAAATATTTCGAAATAGGAAAGGTTTCTTTCAAAAATGAGAGCTCGCCATAAGACGAGTACAATGTCAATGAGGGACGGATTAAGCCGCAGTTTTTAGCATGTTTTCTGCTCTGCAAACTGAGAATTTGAAAATAGCTAATGTCAAAATATGAAGCTCTTCTATGTTATGAGTAGCAAAAAAATGAAAACTAACTTCATGCTTTGTGATGGAATGACATGTGAGCCAGATAAACGAAGTTGAAATGCAAGTGTTTACTGTTTATGGATGCTCAATCTTAAAATTAAGTATTATGAAAATTAGGTGACTGAATGACCGAAAATATGCAATAATTGAGGAAATAAAATCTTGGCACTTTATAATTAAATAAAGAATTAACGTTAATACTTGATTTTAATATATATCCAGCTAGCGCGGTGTGTATCGGAACTTCCGTTGAATTGAACTGAAGGGTCTCTGAAACATTTACGAAGACGAAAGTGTTACTCAGTTCTCTCGCTTCTAAAGCCTAATGAGGAAGTGCGTGAGGCTAAAACCCATCAATGTTGGTGTAGTGCTTTATATGAGGAAAAAATTATTAACCAGATCTCGGAAATATACAAAAAATATTTGTGAACAACATTGAAAAATCTGCGCTACTCGTTTACAAATATCTTTTAGTCGAATGAACATAAGGTATACAGTTGTAATATTTAAACTGTCTGACTTTACTCACGCGTGAACTACGGCAATATTTTTGCAAATGCTAGGATACTTATTAGTACCACGGCTCAGTTGTGAAATACACAGTTTTTTGTCATTGTTTAAATTCTTTTCAGTCATCATTTCTCAGTGGTGAACTAGCGTTTTTTTCTCTACGTCCACTTAGTTGCCCTGTAGTCGTCTCTCAATTGGCCACTATAGGGTTTTTCTTATCTATTTTATAATCTATTTCATTAGAAATACCGTTACTATTTTCCGGTCGACAGACGTGGTCGTTGAGGCGGAGTGGCTGAGCGTGGACCCGTACATGCGATACAGGATCGCCATGTCGCAGCCCGGCGATACTATCGTCGGCAGCCAGGTGGCCAAGTGAGTCGAAGCTTTTCCCGTTAGGAACAGGGTGTTTCATTTGGCTGTATTTGTTGCTAGTGTAACTTTAAACTTTATTAGTTTACAAGGCGATGCAACGAAAACTGAACGTGTTATATACCAGTAGAGTTACGCAAAATGAAAAAAATGAAATTATTAATCAAGACGTTCTCATATTTATTTCAGATTTTGATGAAGATAAGCCTGTATATAAAGGTAATAAATATTCTTTAGGGAAGTTAAAACTGGCTCGTTGGATTGCCTTGTCTTACCTACCCCTACAGCCGCCATTTGACCTTCCGAGCAAGGCGTCGGTGATCATGAGTTTAACACAAAAGCTTTGCGAACTAATAACATTGAATGAGAACAAGTTTCCATTTGAAATAATTCTTTCCTAAATTAATACTGAGTCAACCTATTAGGAATATGCTATGAAATTCAAATTCTGGAAATTCCCTTTGCTAAGTACGAATTAAAACTGGCCAAAAATTTCATATATTCGTCAAGCATTGAATCACAGTTCTCTGAGGTATTGCTGCTAAAGCTCTACTGAGTAATTATTGTATTGCTTCGTTAGAAATTTAGTGTGCTTCAAGGTGTTAGGTGGGCATCACCTAACACCGCAGGCTGGTGATGCTCACATGCTAGGTGAAGTTCTAGGTGTGTTCAATAACTGATGCTACTGAATTGTGAAGCTTTTAAGACTTCAAAATTATGTTAAGAGTACTTTTCCCTCCTGTTTTCTGAGTTTCATTGTTAATTTCACAATTTACGACAAATGTTTAGTATTGATATATTCCTATTCTGTTTCATTTTTTCCTTATTCAGTAGAAGTTTCAATTCTCTAAGATTTATAAGAATTTATTCAATAACAAAAGTTAAATTCAGTAGTAGATTACGATTACTTTTTTAATCCCCCTGTAACTATAAATGCTGACAGATTTAAATATACGGACAGCGGAAGATTGATGTGTTAAAAGCATTTTGAACATATCACCGTGTATGTCAATGTTTAATTTCAATGGAAGTTGTGCAGCCATGAAAGCTAATTTGCATGCCGTATTTTAAGTAACTTAAATAATGAAATGCTCGTACATCTGATGTGTTAATTTTTCTACGGAGTAAGTTAGGTCTTCTTGTGTGAAGTTGTACATTTTTAGCGGTGAATACTCAGGGCGCAGATGAGTCGTATATCAAAAATTAATTTTTTGCGTATGTGTGAATTTTTTCAAGTTCGCATTTAAAAAAAAATTAGAAAAGTCGAAGCAAATATCTTTCATCAAAGAATGCGGGATGTAAAAGTAATTACACACGCGGCATTATTGCAGTGTGGTCCCTTCAGGGGGATGCAGCTATTGTATCTATGGGAATTAGCACTCTCAGAGGGAAAATGTGAGGTCCCGAGCTGAGTGTTAGGTATAGGCCTTCTTTTTATTGAAATAAAACATTTTTTGTTATGTCAAGGACCACCTTTAATCGGTCCGCTGCTGTCATGTTTTTCAGCATCTACTGCTTTTCATCAATTTTCATCGTGTTTTTCAGCATTTACTACTTTTCTTCAACTTTAATCTTGTTTCATGAACTTCTTTCTCATCTTTCTGCTTTTATGGACTTTGTGCATGGATTCTGATTTCCCTTATCTACATACTAAATAGAGCCTTCCTCTCTTTGGAAAGCCATTGTTGCAGATAGGGAGGCTTAAACTAACATTTAATCTGTTGCAGGGTGGTGGAAAGTCGGAACTCAGACTGCCCTGTGGGGAGCTACGTCCTAGCCTACCCTGGCTGGAGGAGCCTTTCCCTCATCCCCAAGAAGCACACCAAAGATCCATCTGCGTTCACAGTCCTCCCCAACTTGGGGGATATTCGAAGATCCGCCGCCCTTGGCGTGCTCGGCATGCCCGGGTGAGGCTCAAATTTTTACATGGATGCTTGCACATCTTTTTGAGACCGTATCAGTTGATACTCTGACGAATGAACACGTTTTCAAGACTCGTATTGGAATCTTTTGCTTGTTTGTGATTCTTAGTCGGATTGATAGAGCCTTTTTGCTCAGTGATCAGCAGCATTCAGGCGATGAATATATTTAATTTGATGTGCAGATTGATTTTCTCGATTGATTAAATGCAAATATTTCTTTCGCTCGGAACTCATGCTAAAAATTTCTTCTGTCCCTGAGTGGAAAAATTAGTCAATGCAATGCTACTCTACTTCTTGTGTATGGGTTTGTCAACTATCTTTAGTATTCATCGCTGAAAAATTGAGTGTTGAACAGGAAGGAGATAGTTTTTTCATCGATAATAAAAAGCGTTGGAGAATTTTCAAATCGCATCTTCGTTGAATCTCCTCAGGGGGATACAACTATTGTATCTATGGGAATAAGCACTCCTAGGGGAAAATGTGAGGGCCCGAGTTGAGAATTAGGTAGGTCTTTATGTTGAAATAAGATGTTTTTGTTATGTTAAGGACCATCTTTTTTTCGGTTCACTGCTGTCCTGTTTCTCAGCACCTAATACTATCTTCTTTGACTTTGATCTTGTTTCATATTCTTCTTTCTCAACTTACTGTTTCTATCCCCTTTCTGCATAGATTCCACGTTCCCTTAACTCCATGGTATATGGTGCCTTCCTTCTTCCTCTCTTTGGATCGCCTTTGTGGCGGATAGGGAGGCTTAAACTAACTGATGATCTGATAATCTAATCTTCGTTGAATTTGTAATTTAAATGATAGGCACTGGGGAAGAATTACTGCATGCCAGCTAATAATTGAGTGTGGTTTTCGATGCTATTACATGACAAAAACATTCGATGCATTCTGAAATATTTGATATGTTTATCCACAACTGTCAGGTTTGTTACACAATAATTTTCGTACATGATGAGGAAATTTGCTTCATCTTTACCTATCTCATAAACATGGAAGTATGTTAACGCTTGTTTAAAAATTTTAAGTATCTCGTAGGCATCGCAATCCATGTTGTATGTAAGCATTGAAATATTGAAAAGATGCAATGCTGGGAAATTAAAAACCTCAACGCTATAGTATACTGAAGCAATACTTTAATAACTTTTCACTGACATTTCTTATTATAAACTCTATAAAAGTCTTAGGTCTACTGATGATAAAGGGTGTACCGATACAAACTATTCAGTAAAATATAAGTTCGAAATAAGAAGTACCAAGTGCAGTCTAAAATAATTTTCTCACCATATGAAATACCATAAGAAAATTAGGAAAAATTGAAGATTTTTCTCGAATGGCGTCATAATCTTGAAAATTAGATTTTTACCTCGTTAATTTCAGGACCAACCGATAAAGTTGTTTCAGTAGATGATTGTAAAAACGTAGAAATGAGTTGATTTGCCAGTCGATTTTGTCCTCAGAAACACTGCCTACTTCGGCCTGCTGGAGCTGTGCTCTCCGGCCAGCGGGGAGACGGTGGTGGTGAACGCTGCTGCCGGAGCCGTGGGCAGCACCGTCTGTCAGATCGCTAAAATTAAAGGTGCTCAAATTCACGCCCAATGAAAATATGTGCTTTATTCTAGTCAATTTTGATATATTGAGTCATGTAAACAGATTTTCCAAATGCCTCACCAGTACGCAATGACGGTTACCTCCGGTCAAGTCAAATCCAATTCCGACACTTGGGTCGAATAGGGAATTACGGTAGAGTTATTCTTTTTTACCTACGGGTAGAATCACAAGATTGTTATCACCAGGAATGGAAACAGTGACCCTTCACGTGAGAGGCGTGCGCTCTTAACCACTACACTACAGTGACTACTGACAGCGCAAACGGTACCCTATGTGGGATCACTGACGTATCTTAACTTCAGTAAATTTGAACACTGCATCCCGGATACGGTACCATCGTTATACGGTACCAGTTATAGAAAGCCGCCAGGCGGTTCTCAGCAATGACAAGAGAGTATGCATTCTCAAAAATTTCTTTAAATAGTTATAACTTTTTGGTATTTGGCGTGTCCAAATGAAAGTGCGTGACCAAATTTTTACTTGAGCAATAATTTTTTTCCCATGCTTACTGCCAACAATGCCTTTCTATGTGTTAGGTTCCCATGTAACAAACGCAAAACTATCCGGGGAAATAAAACACGATAATTAGTGAAAACAGAACGTCCAGTAGTCACCATTTATGTAAAATATGCAGAGGCAATTAGTTTTTTAATTGATGTTATTTATTTAAATTAGCGAAATTTGATGAAGAGGCCTCTTTTGAAAAGGTGGTTCTGGGTAGATGAAATGAAAATATTTAAATTCACAAGCATTTCCTCCGATGACTCCACAACAACGCAGTCCGTACTGAGGTGTCGGACATTATCAGGTAATTCAAACGCATACATGCATCGTGAAATCTTCATTTTATTGTGCTCATGTAGAAGTTATAATGTTAGCTTCAGTAATGAGAGAACTAGCTCCTCTCAGTAAGATGCCTATGTATATTTCTCACTGTTCACAGCAAATCAGCTGCTGTTGGTTGCAGGGGTGTGTTGCCTGTTTTGTTTCGTTGAATTGTAAGCTCTTAGTCTACTTTTAGGGTAGCTCGTGAAAATACCCTACGTCCAGTGCAATAAAAACACTACTCACTGTGTAAAAAAGGACGACGTGCCGTGTAAAAAAGGCCGAGGTACCGTGTAAATAAACCCTAAGTTCCGTGTAAAAAAGCCCAACGAACAGTTTAAAAAAGCTCTGAGTACTGAATAAAAAACTCCTTTGTACCTCTTGTTTCAATGTCTTCGTTATAGTTTTTAGTTCTCGAGTCGCTTATGGTTTTTTCATGTTGGTATCGTGGGTTTTGTAAATTAACGTCAACAAATTAGCAATTTTTAAAGTGTTATTCAAACTTATCCTTCACTCAATTTCACTGTGAGGATCCCCTTAATGAGAGCTTAGTTGAACCAAAAACTTATCAAAACGACAAGAGATGTTCTAATTTGGGCCTACTCAGAGGTATGTAGCTATTGTATCTGTGGAAATTAGCGCTCCCAGGGGGAAAATGTGAAGTTCCGAGCTGAGAGTTTGGTAGGCCTTCTTTACGCTAAAATAAAAGTTTTTTGTCACATTTAGGACCATCTTTTTTCAGATCACTGTTCTGTGTTTAAGTACCTCTGACTTTCTTCTTCAACTTTTACAGTACAGTATATTGTTTCATAACCTCTTTCTCAACTTACTGTTACTATAGGAATGAGATCTTACGTGGGTACAAAACTTGTGCATTAATTCCGCGTTCCCTATACGCCATCCTAAATGGCACCTTCATACTTCTTCTCTTTGGAACGCCTTTGTTGTTATTTGGAAGGCTTAAACAAGTTATCAATCCAACCTATTAAGTAAGATTGTAAATTGAGAACGGGACAAAGTTAACATAATTCTTTCCTTCAGGCTGCAATGTGATAGCATTCGCGGGCGGGCAAAAGAAGTGCGACTACCTCAGAGGGCTGGGCGTCGACCAGGTGTTTGACTACAAGGCTGAGGACATCGGCGCAGTCTTGAAGAAGGCAGCACCCGACGGAGTCCAGTGCTACTTCGACAATGTGAGCTCTCCTGTGATGATGATATTTTTGTCATTACAGCTTATTTCTTTTTTCTCAGTGGATGTCATTCGTTGGATTATGGCGGAAGTACTCAGGCGTGCGACTCTGAGATCATCAAATTAGTGTGAAATTTTACGGAGATTTGAGGGTTTGCGAATGGCCGCCGAAAACAACGTAAAAACTGATGTCTTGGTTTGTTTGTTCAGTGTCAATTGAGACTACTGAAATGTTTTAGACATTCATAATAAATGAGATTTTAAACTTAAATGAATGTCGGAACTCCTACAAAAATTAAATTCTTCTAGATGGACTTGATCGATAGATTTGGCAATGCTTCCTAAAATTTTCCATCTTCTTAAGATCAGGCGAACAGAGCTCGTTCGCTTACCATTGTAATATACCATTGCGAATTAAGCGAAGAGAGAATCATTGTAAAGCATTGTAATATACCATGGCAACGAATAATGTTTCCGAATATTTTCAATTTAAGTGGTGCATTATCACTTCTTCATATATTTATTTCCGATATCTCCAATGCTTCCCAATTCTGTAGCATTAAATGCCGTTTTTTGTCAGGTGGGCGGTGACTTCACTGCTGCCGTGGTGCCGCACATGGCGGAGTTCGGGAGGATCGCCCTGTGCGGCACCATCTCCACGTACAACAAGCAGCGCGGTGAAACCCCTGCTGCTGGTGAGGTGCCGCAGTGTTTGCGCACACAAACACACCAACATGAAAACCAAATCATGTTATTTTCTTTAAAATTTTCTGCTGATACAACGCGCTGTCGAAGATGATAGCTACAGCTGTGTCTTCTTGACTACCTACCTTCTTGATTCAATTGTTTGAGACTTAAAATAGTTAAGTCGGTTAATTTTTAACATCAATAATGAAAATCTGATAACTTGAACCATGAAAGTGAGTGATCAAATTCTCTGAGATACAGAGAATTTGTTACCAGTTCGATTTTTCGTATATTAATTCTTCCGATGATGGCACGAAACAAATATTTTAACGAAAACTTTTGCAATTTAAAAGTGGAAATTCGCGCTCATCCGCCCTAGGTGAAATGATATCATGATAATAATCATGTTTCTCTTTTTCGTGTGTGCAGTTTTCATTTAGTTCAACTGGTGCCCCAAATTATTAATTCTCAGAAGTACAATGTGTGGTAAAAGACATGGAAATACTAACCAATCCAGCAGGCAACAAACAAACTACTTATTATCTATACCGAGAAATTTGCAAACGATCTGATACCTCTAAATAGCATATAACAGCCAGTGCGAGCGGTTGATCAAAATGTACTCTGGAGGCAGGGGATTGAAGTATTACGTTTCTTATAGGAGAATGAATCATGTCCTCGCAAATAAAAAGCCTCGGTTAGCGAAAAACTTCTCCTCTGTGTTTGGCATGAGCTGTCTCTTGATTTTGAGGCTATCACTGCTGAAAATGAGAGATTTAGTCACGAAATTACGAAAATAGCAGTTTTGAATTCAAAATGTAATATGCTCGTAGTTCATATCCGAAATTACTAGACCTGTGTACATGCTGTTAAAATTTTAAAAATTTTCCATGTTAGGATGCTTGGTTATTCAGTTGTCACTGTTCCTGTTCTACGTACAATTACAATAAACAGTTGTCATCAAGTTATCATGAGGCGCACCATTACCAGAGAGAAAGGGTAAAATCAAACTTCCTTTTCAAACTATAGCTAATACAAGACTTTTTCCTATACGTGAGAAGAAAATAGCTTTCTTCTTGATCCAACCTATCACCATTTTTATCCCACACGCCGTATTGCGGATACGGTCCGCTACAAACGTTCACTTTTCAAAATAATTTTTCTCATTGTTTCTAGAGCAAGTACTCGTACTTTAGAGAAAACGTCTGAAAAGAAATGTTATTCCAGCATTTATGGAAAGTAAAATTTTCAACTAGTTTTCACGTTAGAAATCAAATATAATCAATCTCATCTTACAGGATGTTGCCAGGCCTAGCTTTCTATTAAACGCTAGGCTGATATTGCAATCAACAGTTCCTGTTTGCTGTTAGCTGGCGACCCCGGTGGAAAAGCGACCACAAACAATAATAATAATAACAGTTCCTGTTTTTGTGAAGAAGTATTTAGTGGAAATTTCACATATCGTGTATATCTGACCCTAAGAAATTGAATTTGGATCTAAATATGAATTATATCAATTATCTGAAAATGCTGTAACGAAACATAATGAAGGTCACAACGTGGTTTCAGCTTGTGGTGCAAGTAAATGCATGCAAGAATTTGAACGGTAACTCACGCGTGATTAATTATTACTATTCAAATGCTAGTAGCGCAGGGCGACAGGTGGTCGTACAAAGTATGAGCAATGTCCGCCCGCCATTTGCTCTTAAAAGAATAGGAGTGAGTTTCTGACTGTGAGATACATTTTCACGCTGTCTTGCGGATAAAATGAAGCAGCATTTCTCGATCCTGTGTAGTCTGTGAGCCCTGTGAGTCATGTGCTATGGTAATTAGTGTATTAATAATGCTCTAATGCTGTGTAAAGTTGCTTGTCAAGTCTTATCTGAAGCGGGAACTCACAGTGAATCAATGACTATTCTGAGGAGCAAGAGTATCTTGATCTACCTTAGCTATGGCGACGTTTCAGGCGTGAGTTTATCAAATAATTCTCAAGTTGCGCCTCAGAAAGCATTCCAGGCCACTCAAACTGCAAGATCGATATCATTGCTGTCTATTACATGTGGATCATGCGAACAAGTCAATAAAAAGCGAAAGAAAAATCGTTGGAATGTAAATCAACCTCCAAACGCAGCATATTGCGCGTTTCCACAAAGTGATTGCGTTTTTACGAGTCGCCAGAGCATAAAAATTTCCAATCATAGTTCATTGTTCAATTATACTCTGAACAGCTGTATCAAAACAAGATAAATTTTAGTCGGTAAAGAAACTACCGTAAGTCAGGACATGACTGAAAGAACCATGGCCTAAAAACACATTATTCTGTTGATTCTAATGCAGAGCTTACTTCCTTACAACTCGATCGAATGTTGAAGAAACAAATTCCTTGAACGCACGACTTGTATGTATAACACTGTAATATTGGAAATCTTTAATTTCAGTTCAAGTGGAAAACCAACGTCCCTGCGAACGCGAGTGGGGCGAATTCGTCATATTTCTGCTTTTTCCCTCTCACTGTAAACCTTAACACATCATGCAAGCAAGGGCCGATATTTTGCTTGAACTGAGCTCAACAATTTACCTGAAGTATGTAAAGCGCAGATGCGTTTTCGACCTCATGTTCAACACTTAAAAACTAAACCTACTCGGCCTCCGCTCTCCAAATCCAAAACATTGAACGTCATTTGAACCTCAATTAAGTCGAAAAAAATTAATCACAAGTTCATTTTGTAGTTCCACTGGATCCCGGCTGGCTGATCCCCAAGCAACTGAAAGTGGAGGGCTTCATTGTGATGCGCTGGGCCCCCAGGTGGATGGAGGGCGTGAGCCAGCTGGCCGGCTGGATCCAGCAGGCGAGTCATTGGGCAGATGGTGTGAGGCTGGCTTTTGCCCCAAGTTTTCCAGTACATCGCAGTAGCTTCGTTCTCCCAGAGTTTCAATTGTTTTAGGACATCTATTATCCCAGAACCTCCATATTTTCAATTCATCCATCGTTCTAATGCCTCTATTGTCCCAGTACCTCAATTCATTCAATTGCTTAATTATCTCGGTCCCTCATTTCATTTTGTATCTTGCATTTCAATATTTCGCACCTCATGAATTACCTCAGCACGGAGCCTTCATAACCATGTAGTTCCCGAGGATCCGAAAGCGCAACTGAATCTGCCCAAAATTGAGACTATTAGTCGTTGGTTACACGTGTGTGGACGTCACAGCGTTAAGAAACCCGTTCCATTACTGTACGGTGTGAGACAGTTATTTTCGTACAGAATCTGTTGTTCAGTAAAGGTGCATGCAAGAAGATGCTCTTTGCGTAATTTTATAGAGTCGTGACGGGCAGATCTGTAGGTAAGGTTCATCAACGCTGCAACGCTGTCGGAGTGACGCACTTGCTGGCTGCTGTTGAGGCCTTTTCTTTTCGTACGGTAACGTCTTCTGTTCTTAACAAAAGATTGTTCCGGTGGAGCTCTTGGGTCCCACATTATAATATCCAAAGACTGAAAAAATCTTACCAAGGACTTCAATGAATTTTTGCCTGAAACACAAAAACTACGTAGCATCAGGTGCTAAAGAGAGATTGGTCAGGCGGCACACGAATGAAGCTTCGAAATCTGGACGGAACAGTGATCAGGGACCTTCGAAGTATAAATAAAGCTATGCAACTCAAATTTAACGGGGTTAAGAGACTTTAAAATACGCCATAGTACTTCGAGTACTTCGAAAAATTCAAGACTTCGGTCCTCAAAGAAATACGAAAAGCTGCGGCATTCGAAAGCGATGCACCGTGCTGTAGCTGATTATTATGATATATTCCTAGACTTGATTGAATAAAGTGCGTTTCTAGTATAACTTTCGAGTAAAAAATTTGTCACTTTGCTTGAATCGCAATGCTAATAGAAATTTAAAAGCGAAGAAAATGCTAAT
>JACJUY010003833.1:64994-81432 GCA_014220935.1 Platorchestia sp. MABIK | reverse complement strand
AGTGAGGCTAAAATTTGGGCCGCACCATGCCTTTATTGTAACAAACAAAGTAGATTCAATTCATGCTAAACAATAGAAAGTTGCAACTGTATATGGCTCCTTAGTTCCTGCCACGTAAACATATTTGGTTACAAATTACGCCATATTTATTAAGGACCAGTGTTTACGAAATTCTACAATATTTCTAAAAAAATTATGTCACAAAACGCTACTGGAATAAATAGAGACAAGGTCAGTAAAAAAAAAGTTGTACTAAATGTAGCACAACGCGCACATCAAAAAAACAAGTACAAACTTAAGCCTGCGCAATGAATTTCAGAGCTTACTCATCTTATAGATGGCAATTTAATTTGTTTCCAAAAACGTTTGCTTAGCTTGGATACTTTTCATGATTTTATTCTCAATCATGTGAAACAGAAACATGTTAAGCACACTGAGGTAGTAATAATTTTCGTTTGAAGCAGTAAGCATGTGTAATCTGGCTAGTGAAATATGTAGTTAGTGCTTCTTAAAGGTTCAGTGATAACTATTATCGGAGCATTAATCTTCATTACTCTAGGATTTAGATTCATCTACCAAAAATCATACATCAAAACACAAGTACAGAAAATTGGATAATAATGGTAATAATGCAAATGACCGTCGCCCCGCTTCATTGAACTGACGGCTTCGCTGCTCTTAATTGTCGACAGAAATAACTAAGATATTAATGATAATGACTTAGGAAATGGAAAAGGGAGTTAATTTCTGATCTTATAACAAGCTTTTCATAAAAATCAAGCTACAGTTTTAGAGCAACAACTCTTTCATCCTCTCAGGATTCGCATTAACAAACAACAGACAGACATGGGTACATGGGATAAAATAGAGGCACCGTATATAATTGAAATTATTAATGAATAACAAATAGCTAAAAAGATTCTACGCATAGGTGAGATATGAACTTAATTATGGTTTCATGATCAACTGCACTTTGCAGGCTAAGGAACAGAGATTTTCAATCTGAACATTTTCCTATTCCGTACATTCTCAAGCAGTTTTGGTTTTGTACATGCTCGGGAAGCGGTTTGTATTCACGAGACACTGATGGATGAACTTGCAACTTAAGACATTTGATAGTCCTTCGCCATAAATATAAATAACGATTGATTATTTGACTATTCTACCTCATTTGAAGGAATCTCATAAGTTAATTATACAAGCCGCATGAAATAACCGACAATATGCGAGAGATCGAAGTTATTTTTCTAGGCTAATTGTTCGACAGGTAAGAACTTCCGGTCCGTGCAGTCCAATTGTTTTCCNCTACCCTCTGTTTTCTGGTATAGTATGAAATATCCCGTATATTGGAGTCAATTATTAAAGATGAGGATTATTTAGGTAAAGATGAGGGTAAATGAAACATTTACTACACACACTTGTCACAAAAGTCTATTTTGGTATTATGTGGTTATTCTGTTATCAAATCTCATTTCGTTTAATTCAGAAAGAAGTAAGTTGATCCTCGTGTTTTCTCATAGTTTCCAACAATATTGGAGGCACATTTTCAAGAAGATTTTGCTCTCTTAATAAGAAACAACTGAATTCTCACTGGAAATTACTCTGTAAAAATCACTTGAAAGTATTGTGTAATTATCTTTTTGATATATACATGTAGGAAATAAAATTTCAATCTTATGCACTAAGTATAACATCAGATCGTAAATACTTTGCAATTGTTGTTGAAAAAGAAATTGAAACCAAGAAATGCATTAGATAAATAGCTTTGTAGATGTTAAACCCCTGCGGTACATATCATACTTTATCGGCACCAAAACGACTATCGTCTCTACGGAAGTAGAACGCCAAAGTAGAAAGCGTACTGGTCCTAGGCAAAGGTCAGTTATGCCGTTTATTGTTGAGGTAATATACATGTTTGTTATGTTATTTCTCCGCTTTAATGCTATTTTATGTACGGCTCCAAACTCTCTTCTAGAACTATTTTTTCGATTCATTTCATGACTTCCGGCTTTTGTGCACATTCAATCCTGCGTTCGAAAGCATCATTGTGCGTAAATTCCCCGTGCATGTACTGGTACTTTACAGAATAGTACGATAATCATTACATGCTAGGTAGCAAGACGTTGGGTATACGGATCATTGATGTTGCATGTCTGTTTAAATTGATGTTTTTTTGTGAACTGCCATCATCGACGCTAGTCCTGCGTGCGTTTGAGTCTCTATTCTACACTGTCTGTTCCTTGAATCATAAAAAAATTACCTCTGCTGCTCACCGTATCCTTCACACAGAGGGACCGTGTATATTTAACACGCGCGTGGGGTCTGAAGAGGAGATATTAAATTGAAACAAGCTTGGTTGAACAATATTTACTCAACTTGCTCAAAAGAATCTAATTTTGGATGTCTAGTATTGAAAATAAACATATTGGTATTTACCAAGCCTTTTTCCCTTTTTAGTAGAGAGTGTCTGAGTATCATTGACATGAAACTATACAGGGGATGTACTGTACATGATAGGGGTTCCCCAGGCCCCTAGTCACGCCTGAGCTTTAAGGCCTTATTCTCCTCTCGTTTAGTGCCCAGGTAACATTCCTTGAGGACAGTGAACATACTACAGGCAACAACCCTGATTTGCCGCGTCAGCCTTTTCTACGCCAACTGCTGCGTACAGGGCTCGAGCCCGTGCATGAAGCACAGAACGCAAGCGCTCTGTACACTCGGCCACTGCAAGGCCAAAACAAAGAAAATAAACAAATAAGTCAAAATCTCAGCAGCGAAGTAAAACATAATTGACCTTGACTATTTTAATGATGTAGAATACATCTTCAAAAATCGATTTGAACAGTTCAATGAGAACTGCTCATGCAGCTGCTAGATGGAAATCAAATGAAAAGAACAAAGCCGTTGAGTGACATAAAAATTCAATGTGATTAATTCCGTACAGTAGTAACTAGGGTTGACGAAACAGTTTTTCTATGACATGGCATAAGAAAAAATATACCTCTGATAGGGCGCAAAATAACTGATCCTAACGGTTGTAAAGTTTTCGACGCGAAATTCATAGCAAATAAAAATATGGTGGCGCAGTGCATACATGAGTATGACACAAAGGAAAGTACTTCAATATTTAGCAGTAAAACCGTAACACCAAACCGCTCTGACTTTTCTGAAAAAACACTGCATTTCAAGCCTATGAAAACAATTAAAACGCTCTGTGAATAAACCGACAGCTTCTCATGGCCCCCTGGAAACATTGAATCAAATAGATAGGCCGAGGGTGAATCACCAAGAAAGGCAGAAGGAAATTTCTTTCACGCAGCGTAGTTTAATTTGAATGACATGAGCCGAATCAAAAACTGAAGAATATACTCGTGATGGTTTCTAGATCCACAAAAAAGTTAAGGACGTAATTATTGTACATGAAAAAGAACCGGCAACCTCTATAAAGTGTCCAGTCTATAATCCTCTTAGAGCCTAGTGCAAGTGGCAACAAGGCTGAATATAACCATACATATCAATTAGTGACCCAACCCCAATACAAGTACTTACGTATATTCTTCTGGTAATTAACACGCAGTGTGAACTCATCATTCATGGAGATATTTAACAGAAAAACATTTCTACACGCTACATGAATTATTAAGGCAAACACTAACTCATGTAAATTGAAATCCATAATTGAAAATTTGTACTATGTTCTTTGGGTAGGTCATGGTTTTAGTAAGATCAAAAAAATGTTTGTACTTCAAAGCTCAGATTGCATAACATCTTATAAGTTTGAAGCTACGTTTCCATAACAACTATGACTTCACTGGGCAAGGGGATGGGCACCATGTAGGAGTATGAACGTGTACACCAAAAACCTATGCACAAACATGTTCCCATGTAACAAACATCCGTTAGCATATAATATAAGTCAGGAAAGAAGTTCAAAATATTAAAAATTCCAAAAGGAAGTATTAGTGATGTTAAATAGATACCAGTGAACAAAAAAAATAGATGGTTCGAACAGAGCAAATCAAAACAACACTCTATTTTGATCAAACAAGTCCTACAATTTTTTCAGATTGAGCCTTTACATTTTCCTCCTGGGACCTCTACTTCCCATACACAGTAGTTTTACCCCTTCAAGGACATTTGGGAAAGAAAATGAGTAAATCTGTGAAGCAAATGATATCGTTGATACTAGATGTAATGTAGGTTCCCTAGTTTCTCTTTAACGACATAAACTAAATCAGATAAACGTCAGATTAAAAACAAATTAATTCTACATTCAATAATCCATACACACTCCATTCTAACGGTTTCCTTATTCATTTCATATTTTTCCCCTAAAAGGCAGAAGATCATTCAATTTTTGCCTTCTGCACCACAAAGGTTATCCCAAGAAACGCTGAATCCACATTCAAGGTACATTTTTGCTCCTACAAGCAGATAAAGTGTTGGGATGCAAGATCATGAAGAAGGTAAATGTAAGATTGAAACAATACATAGCATCAGTAGACCACCGAGAGCTTGACTTTTAGAATACGGTGGAAAATGTAGCTAACTAACAGAGATAAAGAAATAAATAAAAAAAATGGTCCTTAACAAAACCATAAACGGCATTTCATCAAACATAGGGCTTACCTAACCATCAGCTCGGGCCCTAATACTGTCTCCCTAGGGGCGCTACTTCTTTCAAATTCAACAGTTATATTACACTGAGGAGCTTGAAATTATTCCAAATGCACCTATTTCAATACATTCTATAATTAGCAGGGAACTACGAACCTAGGTTCACATGAAATGAATTTATTTTATCAGAACTTGATGATACGCCCATCATTTGCTTCAAAATAATCAAGTAGCTTATAGTGCATGTTTGTTCATCATGAGTATTCGATTTACATACCACCTGAGGTCTTGTTCTGTGCTCAAATTTCAAACTGAATTAATGTACTGTTGAAGTCAATAAATAATATGGTTTAGATTTTGGGTTTCTTCAACATAATATCAACAGCCGCTCACGTAATTTCTGAGAGAACACTGGAGCTCTATTTTTCGATTTGTCCCAAGACAAGTAAAAATTAGTTTACTGACGACTTTCACACTAGGACCCATTTGACCACTGACAACCGGGTTGGGCCTTTTTTCTTAAGTCGGAGTAGTCCAAAGCTTCAGAGTAGTGGCTCCTGACGTCTTTGTGTCTGCTAATTCGGCACTCGAGATCTCTGCTGGTATCTTGTTCTGATGACCTGAAAGTCGAAAAGATTTATTCATTCAATATTACATGAGAGAGAGAACTTAATTTTATTGGGAAGAATTTCATGACACGCATCACCCATGAAAAGAAAGTCTTTTCGGAGTCAAATGTACTGCGAAATGGGGAGTAGTGTACAGTGTGTTCAAATATAATTGACTACTGAGATCATTTTCACGATGGGTATGTTACCGAAGATTAGGTCAGATTATTAGTTAGTTTAAGCCTCCCTATCCGGAACAAAGCGATCCAAAGCGAGGAAGAAGGAAGGTACCATTTCGTGTGGAGTTAAAGGAACGTGGAATCTATGCAAAAAGGGCATAGAAACAGTGAGACAAGACAGCTGACAAGATGTGACGGCTCAATATTAGTTTACTGCAGCTATGTTGGTACACTCTAGGACTTGGGAACTCACAAGCTAGATCGAGTATTTAGAAAAAACTAAAGCTCAAAAAGCTTTATAACCATTACAACAAGCTCAATGAACTACGCAAAATTACGTTCTCACAGAAGTTCCTCTTCTCTGCTTATCTTATCACACATCACTTGTTGTAAAAAATCATACGCTGATTCTCAGAACCATTTCCTATTGTTGAGGTGGGAGTAAATGTAGCCAAATAGTGCGTTTGAATGGCAAAGTGCATTTGCTTGTCAATTCGTTTTTCCGTTTAATAACCACATTCTGAGAGTTTGCAGATAACCCCACAACATTTCCCTACTCAACAACGAGAACAGCGCGCATCGAAACGAAAAAGTAATTAAAATGATTGTTATCAATAGAACTCAAAACTTACCGCTAATATCATGAATATGCAAAAGGATCAGTGCAGCTTATTATCGTTCCTTTCGTACGATTGCGATGATATTTTAGCGCTCAAAACATGCCGTTCAATGTTTCTCTAAATACTTTGTTCATGACGGTGAGTATCTGACCTCGACTAACCGCTGAAAACCAATTTTTTTAGCACAAAGGTGACACCGAAAAGGATGAAACTATAGAGACAAATCAAAAGCAAAAATCAATGTGTATATAGAGACTTAAATCTCCAATGATACAAAAAATTATGTACGCCTGATGATGTGCAACAGGCCACCATGTAAAATGCAAAATGATGTGCAACAGGCCACCTGTTGTAAAATTTTGTGAAAGCGTACTGGGAAATGGTCGCATGTTTTATCAATCATAGAAATTAGTCGTAAGTTTTTTAGAGTGTAGGTAACCGACTAAACGCACTTATTGTCTTAGGCACATGCATTTATATGCTGGCAAGCTACTGGTTTGGGTAAACCCGCTCTTCTTTTCCATAACATCGTGGGAATTAGACGTTGAGTCTTGAAATTCGACTGATGCGTACACAGAAAAATCTCTGTTATCTTGAAGCATTGATCTCAAAATGGGTAAAATTTCGAGAAATTTAGAAAGTTGTCTTCCCTAATATAAAATAGAAGCGAAACACCTTCAGAAATCAACCACGAATTAAAAATGTGTAAACACAAGGCATCAAACTTCTAACAAGCTCACCACTACGACTTAATCGAGTGAACATAGAATAAGCAAAAACGTATAAAGAGAGAACTGAAATAATTTGAAGAACCATAAAGAATAATAGTGTACGAAATCTACCTAACTGCAACCAAAACTGAATTTATGGTTGAAACAGGTGAAAATGTATTCTACTTTTGTTCCATATATATTTTAAACTGTAGAATTTGCTAAATGAGCTGCTTTTTCGAAGGGTCCCAACAAATTCAACTTAATTTCATGATACAGATCTACCATATAATCATACCGATTCTACATAACGTTCCACATAGAGTTCGGTAGACGCCCCATGTCTCAACAGGTATTGCGCTGGGTGTAATTGGAGCGCTGGCAAAATCTTCATCCGTAAGAAGTGCTGCCGTATTGGGCCGTACTTCACCCGCTGCGTTATCATCTGGATAAAGTGACTTATATTTTTGAAAACACATTTGAATGGTAAGGAGTACATTCGACGAGAAATTAGCAACAAATTAGAGACTCCGACAGAGTATTATAAAAAATATGCATGAACATTTGGTGTAAGTGTTTTTTCAGCGACTGTGATCAGAGAGCGTGATCAGGGAAATAAGTTTCCATTGTATGTCGATGGATCGTTTAAAGCGAGGAAAAACATGTGGCCCGGAGATCAGGAATAGAAACACCACTATGTTGTTCTACAATAAGTGATACAGGTGCAAATGCTTTGAAATATTTCTTAGTCAAAATAATTTTTGGTATGAAAGTTTAAGGCTACTTACCCACAACAAAGAAGCTAAAAAAGAGAGTAATCACGATGGAATCATCGAGTATGATTACGAACACGGGGAACCTATGCACAAGTGTGTTCCCACACAAGTCTCTATGCACAAAGAAAATACGTCAGGTTCAAACTTCAAAGATAAAAGTTTAAGAAGTTAGTAGGTGGAAAGCAGTCTAAACAAAAAAAAGATCTTGTTATAAGTAAACTCGCTATTTCACCTATAAAGGGTTCCCTAACAATCAGCTCAGGCCCGTACATTTTCCCTTTGGAAGCGTCATAGGTTTACTAGTTGAATCTTTCTGAGGGTTTAAGCTGAGAAAATACAAAGAAAGGGCCTGGAAAGACACAGAGAGGCTTGATGCAGGGTTTGCGAAGGGATGGACTATGATCCGATTTACTATGGTGGCATGGATGGAGTTTTACTTGCAGTTAATAGTAATGTGCTTGTTCAAATGAACAATTTAAAAACGCACTCAAAGCTTGCCGATATGCCATTTTTTTACGAACTTTGAAGCGTTAAAAGCGGATTCCACAAGTAATGATTAGCTGCGAAGAGTTTACTTGGGAATTATATGAAGAAAATACAACAAATATGAAATTTCAGAAGTTAATCGTTTCGAAATCTGTAGCCCAAGTACTAATGATGAAATAATATATGCAGTGGAAACATTAGTGACAAAAGCACATCTTGCTGCGTGAGGACAAAAAGCTATGTAATGAGGTTTAAAATGTATTAAAAAATTATATGCATGAAGTTTTACGGGTAGTAATAAAGCCACTGAGTGCGGACGATGAAAAATGATTAACCAATGCATTCATATATTCTTGAGACGAAATGATGCAGAAATAACGTGACTTACAGGATAAATGTGAAAAGAATGACAATTTATCTCAATTAAGACAACAGAAGTTAACTGTTATACGCTTAGTAAACGGATCGAACACAAAGAGGACTGGAGGATTTTTATTTATAAGAAAGTTTTAGCCTCCCTTAAACCACGACATAGATGTTCCAAGAGAGAAAGGAGGAAGGTGCCATTCAGGATGGAGTGAGGGAACGCAGAATCTATGCACAAACTGCACAGAAACAGTAAACTAAGAAATAAGTTCATGAAACAAGAAAAAATTGAAAAAGAAAGTAGGAGGTGCTGAAAAACAGGACAGCAGTAAACCGAAAAAAGGTGGTCCGTAACAAAACAAAAAACCTATTCTATTTTAACAAAAAAGGAAGCCTACCTAAACTTTAGCAGCAGTGATTAGTTTACGAAAAGAATGTAGAAGCCCAATGCAATGCTCAGAATCACGAACAATGACAAGTTCAAACACGAAATTCACCTCATTGGTTGCATAGACTAAACTATAGAAGCACCTCGTTGAAAGAAGTGGTCACTGTCAAGGGAATGGTAAAACGTAGGAATTAAAAGGGCTTTCGGGTTAAACTTTTTAAACGGATGTCGCCCGGTATTGTGCTTCAGTTTGCTTTTTGTTAGATCAGCGTTCTTCATTACTGTAGTCTTGTGTTTAAAGACAACGCCTGCTGAACGCAACACCTTGTATAATAAAGTCGGTGGAATTTGCGTGTTTATTGGTAGCTTCAGCAATCGCCGCTCGAGGCGGAGTGAGGTCTGCAGTCGAACCCCAGACTGGGATACTCGGGGCAAGCCCAGCCACAACCTAACCGGTTCGTGAACGTTTAGAAGAACTTGCATTTTCCCAACGTAACTTAGAGTTGAAAGAAGAAGTGTGCCCGAGGCGGCTGTGGGTGACGGTTTATGGAAATCAGAATATCCTGACTTCAATATTTGCCACCTCGCGTCTTCCCCGGCATTTATTCAATCCACAACCTCGGCTTTCACTTCTACACTGGAATCGAGGGTCAAGTCTGCTCTAAGCCGTCGGCTCGCAACAGCTCTGTTTAGGCGTTCTTTATTTCGTTGCTGTGGTAGTACCAAGGTTAGAATTTTGCGCGAATTGCATATCGTTTATATTAATTAACTATAGGTGTCCGTATTTATTATTTGATTGTCTCTTTCATTCATTTCATATTTTGTGTATTTGTCATTTGCTCTGCACTACATCTCATTTAAATTGTTGAACTTCAAGTAAACTGTAAAACCTTATTTTTCTTTTACCACCGGTTCACCCAAGTCGAATACCGTAACCTGAACAGTC
Source organism: Platorchestia sp. MABIK (assembly GCA_014220935.1). Classification (NCBI taxonomy): domain Eukaryota; kingdom Metazoa; phylum Arthropoda; class Malacostraca; order Amphipoda; family Talitridae; genus Platorchestia; species Platorchestia sp. MABIK. The sequence goes on along the minus strand of JACJUY010003833.1, from coordinate 71,736 downwards.
ACTTCAAACCCGAATTGCATCAGAATGTTAGATGACCCTGTAAGCCATGACACAAAAAAACAGGCTAACTCTCATGGACGCAAAAAAAGGAGACGGTCGTACAATGGGAACTTCAGTTATGAAAAAGAGGAAAAATAAGGGGTTTCAAAATATAGTACTCGCAGATTAAAATTGCCTACGAGTGCCATGAACCCACTTACGTGAACCAAGAGAGTGTTGCGTAAGAAGAATAGAAACACATGGGGTATGTTTACGCCAAGGAGGTCCCCAGGCGCCTAAAGTCACTTATGGCATGAAAACAAAGCTGACAAACGCTGGTAGTGGAAAAACAATCAGAAGAGAGATCCGCGAGCAGAAAATGTTCGGCAGTGCAGCAACTTTAGAGCCACTGATGCCATGACAGTGGATTAAATTTGTTACTCCCTGCCGTATTTCCATATGGAGAACGCCAACACATGTTTCTGATACAGATTATAATGACATCGCCAGCACAATAGTGACAATTACTATCGTTAAGTGAGGGCTGGGGCAGCCATTTCCTGGGATTTTTCGTGACCTATTAACAACATTCACTAACATGACTGCGAAGGAATGCATCATCATCTCATGCTGTAGGCTTTTCTCCATGGTGGCTAATGCCTGTTTTAAATTACTGAGACCGTAGTGAACCTATTCAAATCGGCCCGGACTGATAAACCGGTGCTAAGTCTGTCACATCTCCAATAGTCTCCACGGTCGCATGCCTGAATATATCATTGAGCCCCTGAGGTCATTGGTGGCTCAGAGAACTTCACGCGACTTGGGTACTTCAAATATAAGTATATTTCAAGCCATTCTGAGAGCCAAAGGTATTCGCAGTTTCACTTTAGGTAATAACAATGTGTCAGATGATATTAAGTTTTTTACCAACCACCGTTCAAAATTTCCGATATGAGCTTCTTAACGCCGCAGATCACAAGACCTAAAATTTCTTTTCACTCAACACCTTTAAATTTTTTGCGCAGAGTATGAAAAACGTGAACCAAATCGTTCCCTTACAATACTAAAATATTCGTATAAAGGCACACCTATTTCATGGAGAACTCTTGATGGAAATAGGAATGAGAGTGTCAGGTGACGAAGACACTGTGGCATTTATAAATGTTGAATGTTCTTCCACAGCAAGACTGCAGTCATGAGTTTCTTCCATGATGAAAGGTAGTTGTCATCTAAAAGAAATTGAATTATTAAACCAAATGTGAATGGACTACGATATTTTCAGTGACGGTTCAACGACTAAACTCTTTCGCAGAACCAAACGCTATATCAAATAAGCAGGCAGTGTGCTGCACAATAAATTTTAAATCTGCATGGATATATTTGATTTGTCATCCTGACTTTCAAAGCATCGGCGAAGAAAAAACATTTTAGAGGAATTCTGAACATGCCCCTGTCTCACAGTGTGTGGCGTAATTTGTTCTTTGTCTCGAACATTCAAAATTCACTGAAATAATGAAGCAAATAATAATTCCATTATTCGATGGGCCAGAAAGTTTACAAATTATATAATTATATCAAGTTAATGTTTGCTCACACTGTGTTAAATTAGGATTGTGGAAACAAAACTGCACATTAATAAACTTTTTCATTTAAAAAGAGCAGCACTCGACTGTAGATACAATAGAACGAGAATACGAAATAACGAAGCAGATTAGTGAAAATAATAGATGAAGAAACAAAACAGTCGGAAAAGTTGAAAATATTAAGTCCAATGCAGAAATCCAAAATAATCAACGAGAAATGCAAAAAAACCGAGGAAAAATAATGAAAAAATTCAGTTATAAATTGTTTTAAAAATTAAATACTTTCAAAGACATCCCTCTCATAACTTAAAATCAAATCAGAACCTAAAATCAAAACGTCGCCCAGATAAAACAGCAAATTTTGAAAAATATCTTTACCAGAGAGTTAAAAAAACGAAGCGATAAAGAAGGAAACCGGCAAACCAGAAACGAAATTATTAAAAAACAATCCTCCTATGTAAGGAACGAACAATCCGTAACAAATTGTTCAAAATTAAATAAATATAACACCAAATAATGTAAGGAAATATGGGGAAAAAGACATCCCTAGCATCACGAAGTCAACTAAATGAATGAAATCTGTAGGATAGTCTCACTCAAATGAACGAACGGATTAAAGAGAAAGCCAAATACATAAGCCCTGTACTTTCCCAATCAAACGATGACATTATAAAACAAACATGAAATATACTCTGAGTCCACTTTGTATTACTTCATTGTATTATATCAACCTCATGAACCGGCTAGCCATTTTTGAGAACCCATCTAAGATCCTTAGTCTTTCTCCCTAAAAACAGGGTAAAAAGGGGTAGTTTTGGCAGACGCATGGAAAACGCTCTAACTTTTAAAAGAAAGCACCGATCAGCTTCAAATTACTCTTAAATGAAAGAGCAAAACATTCTCTATTCCCCATATTGAACTCACGACCACCACCTTAACGGTTTTCTGGCAAACACAGAAATTTACCGATAAGCCTTTCCAACTCGCGCGTCGTCCGAAAAACATAGCTTGACCCGCTCGTAACTTTCGAAAGAATTCACCGATCGGCTTCAAAATACTCTTAAATGAAAGAGCAAAACATTCTCTATTTCCCATATTGAACTCACGACCACCACCCTAACGGTTTTCTGGCAAACGCATAAATTTACCAATTAGCCTTTCCGACTCGCGCGTCATCCGAAAAACATAGCTTGACCCGCTCGTAACTTTCGAAAGAATTCACCGATCGGCTTCATATTACTCTTAAATGAAAGAGCAAAACATTTTCCATTTCCCATGTTGAACTCACGACCACCACCCTAACGGTTTTCTGGCAAACACAGAAATTTACCGATAAGCCTTTCCGACTCGCGCGTCGTCCAGAAACATAGCTTGCCCCGCTCGTAACTTTCGAAAGAATGCACCGATCGGCTTCAAATTATAATTTCGTTGCATGATGTAAAACATGTTTTCCGAATCCCTTGATTGGAATACCAGTCCATGCATTGTAATGAAAATAGATATCTGAATGTCAACCTCGCTGCCTTAGACGGAGAATTATTTCGTTCCAGACGTTTAACTTGCAACAAATTACTTGTATCGCAAGTCACAGAGCTCGTATTTCACTCCCAGTGTGCATCAGAAGCTGTATTCTCATATATAGATTGTGAGAGAAATCGTGTTTTATTTTTAAGCAGCACAAAACAAAAATCGGAATCTTATGATGCTTGATTTCCAATCAAGCCTGATACATACGATCTTGTGTATTGGTTTTTCAAATGCTTTATAACTAACACTATTTATAGGACACCATGACGGTTTCCCCCGTAAAGCCGGTACCCATTTCCGACACCTGGATGGAGTGGGGTATTGTGCCTGAGCTTTATATCTTTAGACCTGACGGAAAAAATCGCCGCACCAGCGCCGGGATACGAACCCTCGACGCCTACATGGAAGGCCAATGCCTGTGCCACGGTGAGAAGATTGTTCGCGATCATGTTTTTCGACAAGCGACATGGGTGTTACAATACCCAGCCATGTGTGGGTATCGCACATAAGTGTGATACACACAGATGAGTGGGACTTTCCTTACTTTGAGATATTTTAAAAACGTATGATGTATTGTCTGCTGTGAGCAAAATCGCCACCCGGCTCTGGGTGGCGGTTTTCTCTGTTGGGTAACGTTGAAAAATTCAATGCACAATATCCCACTCTACTCAGGTGGGCACCACAGCTGTAGGCATTTGAAAAACCAATGTACAAGGTGATATGTATCAGGCTTAATTGGAAATAAAGCATCCGTAGATGCAGATGTTTGCTTGATTTTGTTTGTTTGAAGAGAAACGAACCTGTCCAAAGCTGATTTTGTGACAGAATGACCGACACTCTTCGCGATCACAAAAATGGATGCGTTAGTTGGTATAACGCTCGGCGGGACATGAGTTATAAACACTGTATGTGATTTCAAATCATTCTTCACTTATGTGAGAGAATGAACGAAAAATAGATAGTCTCGATATTATCGGTGAAATTAAAGAGACCTAAAAATATACAAGAATGAGCAAATAACGATAACGAATGGGTTAAATACAATCAGAACTAATAACCTAGTATATATTTAAGAGGTTCAAAATGTCCTTTCCTGAAGTTTTGAATAGCTTGATTAGGTTTCCTCAAAGCGTTACTGCAGAAATAGAAAGTTAGTTTCAAGTTTTTAGATGGAAAAGACCCCTCCTAGAGAGTGAGGGAGTCTCTCACATCCCTCTCAGGGAGGAAGGAAATCTGTGACTGCTTTAGAAGGCTGGAGATAAAAATTATCGTGCCCTCCTGGGGGGCAGGCAGCAAGGTCTGCCGATAAGTCTCATTTTCCGCTGACTCTAATTTCTAAACTATTCCAACTTCGAACTTCAAATAGCACTGATCATCTACGAAATTATAATTTATTCATCAACCGAGACTGGTTGATCGCGTGTCCTTTTTGATATCTGCCGCTCGTTTTCCGAAGCGCGTCGTTGTAACTATTTGAAATCCAGTTTTCTTCTTGTGTAGTGAGTAGGCTGTATTTCATTTTCCTGAACATTTCCTGAACATTTTCCTTTTCCGTACATTCTCAAGCAGTTTTGGTTTTGTATATGCTCGGGAAGCGGTTTGTATTCATGAGACCCTGATGGATGAACTTGCAACTTAAGACATTTGATATTCCTTCGCCATAAATATAAATAACTATTGATTATTTGACTATTCTAGCTCATTTGAAGGAATCTCATAAGTTAATTATACTAGCCGCATGAAATAACCGACAACATTCGAGAGATCCAAGTTGTTTTTCTAGGCTAATTGTTCGACAGGTAAGAACTTCCGGTCCGTGCAGTCCAATTGTTTTCCCTTCTGTTATCGTTAAATTTTTCGCTTTTTCCAAGAAAAGGAAGGGGATTATACACTTTTCTTCAAGACAACATTTTATATGGGAACGCATTTCCTCCTTCACATAAGTGATGAGGCACGGGTTTTCTCCATGTACCACGGACGTCAAAAATGCCAGTGAGAATGGACCGCAACTCGCTCCATCCATTTGATGTTGTACTCCTAGACACTCGATGAGAATTTCTGGTGTGTTCTTCACGTTCGCTTATAATTTTTTCAAGTACTTTATCACATCAGGACTTGGCGGACAATTCAAAGAGCACAAGTACTGGACGCGCGCTATGCCTTCTTCAGCTCGGTCGCGACACAATGTATTAGTCACGACGATCCAATGACTGCCGGTGTCACTAGCTTTTTTGTGACCTTTTTTACTGACCTTTACCGCACATTGCAAATACGAGGTATTTAATATTTGCACAAACAGCTCTGTGTGACAACCCATCGGCTTCAGTTCGAAAACCGCAAGTGTGGAGTAAATTCTGTACTGTTGGTTCTCCTTTGTAATAAGAGTACAAAAGACATCAATCTCGTCACTGGAAAGCCAATTCGTTGCTTGAATAATATTTTGTTTGTTATGAGTTGTCAGGATCAAATCTTTGAGCCACCAAATCTTGCTTGGTGTACTTCTGTCTTCCGATTCACAAGTCCCGACATATGGGGTCTTATGTAATTCTTTCGTTTTCATTATCCGTATAGGATTCAGACTTTATGTCAGATGTTTTTTTTCCTTTTTGTTCGAATCAGGAGGCTCGGATTTCAGATCAACCGCAATTATTCCCTGCTGAGTGCTAAGACAGGTATCAGAACCTTGTTTTTCTGTAATGCATTTACTTCGGTTATCAAGAGAGAATACAGGGGCCAGGATTTGTGCAATGCTTTCATGTTGCGTGTCATTGGAGAATTTGACTTTTTTTTTGCAATATTCTTTTTTGGAGATATAGAAAGGGTTCTACTAACACGAATTTTTTTAAGTTTCCAAATTTCATGGCCATGTTGGGGTCGACCATGCAGAATTTTACTTAATTTTGCTCGAGCTTTCTCGGTGAAAGATTGTTTCCGAGATCCCTGTCCCGACCAGCGCTCTACATACTCGTCTTCGCCTCCATTCATCGCCTTCTTCTTGTGTTTCTTGTAATCGAGCGATGCTTCTTTCGCTCTACCCCTCGCTTGTGTATGCATAGTACGAATGAACTCTGCTCGTGAAGTTCGTTTTCCTCGTAGTATGTCCTGTTTCACAATCTTATGCCAGCCTTCTACTAATCCGTTTGTTTTTGTTCCACCATGCACTCCACACCAGAGTGGAGTGAATGGCATGCAAAACGTCAATACATCCTGCAGCATCTGAGGGGAATACAAAGGATTAGGTATTGTTCCTTCATTTGTAATGCTCTTCTTAACATCTTCCGCGACAGCCACGAATTTTTGCCCCACAGCACACTTGTCGCGGTATCTTCCCGAGTCTTCTATTATCACTGCGTTTGTAGGCTCGAAATCGTCAGGGTCAACGTCAATTGAAACATCACGACTGATGAGAGGTTGAATTCCCTCTCCAAGGAAAGGACTGAGCAATATTTTACACAATTTTCTGAAAACTGCGTACATATGCTGTTTTGAATGAGCTTGTGCCATGTCGGCCAAGTACTGCTTAATTATGCTTCGTTCCTCAGGCTTCATTTTTGGGAAGAATTTCTTAGATTTCTCAGCAATTGTCTTCATGAAGTGCGCGTGGCAAAGCTTGACCTGTGTATAATTTAGTTCCGCCTCATCTGGAATCATCC
>JACJUY010003833.1:45361-59215 GCA_014220935.1 Platorchestia sp. MABIK | reverse complement strand
ATTTAACACGACAATACCATCGAGCGCTGCGCTGTTCTCCTTAGGCAGAGAAATTTTGAGACCACGACGTGCTCGGCTTTCAGACAACCATTTTGAAATGTTAACATTTTTGAAAGGCAACGTTGTGCGTCATTTCAGTGCATTGACATTGTTACATTGAGATCAAGAACCAGTATCAAACCATAACAAAGGAACAACAAAAAGCAGAGGAATATCATATATTACAGGAGCATATGCATGGTTTTTCTTTATGCATCATTTAGGCTGTACAAATGTTCTGCACTTTTCTGTTTTCTAATTTTTTGCTATAAATACGGAACTGCTATGAAAATATAGCTACTAGTTAGGAAACTTTTCAATATTATTATTTGAAAATGGAATTCATTTCATTGTTCATGCTATATTCACAAATGAAAAGTTTCTTTCTTTCTCATTTTTTTGCAATATACATGTATATACAGAACTCCTAGGAAAATATGGCTACTAGCTAGGTACCTTCTCAACCCTATTAATACTAAAAAATAGAATTCATTGCGTTTTTTATGCTATATTTACAAATAAAAAGGTTTCGTCAATACCTTGTTATATCATTAAATTTCAGTCCACGTATTTACTCGATCAATTATTTTTTTTAGTAAAACAATGCACTATTTTTGAATATCTTAACACTATTTTTATTCATAGCAATGTACCCGTAAAATAAGTTGAACAATATTTAATTCAAATTATATTTAATAATTCAAAAGTTGCGGTTGCGAGTTGCGGTTGCGATCGCAACTTTAGTTTTTCCAAAGTTGCTGTTGCGGTTGCGTCGCAACTTTTTTGAGGTGTTGCGGTTGCGCCGCAACATTTTAAAAGTTGCGGGCCCAACACTGCATATATGTATATATCGGAGTCGGAGTCGCTCAAACTAATTTAAGTTTATAAATTTACCTGAACTATTCTGGCCACGTGGTAGTTGAACGCTGGATTTGACGATTCCAGTCTTCTAAAACGACTTCTGTCTTTTTCTTGTTTCCTACTTCCTAACTGTTTCGATAATACTTTGTACAGTTCACGTTTGCTTTTAATGCTCTTGCTCGGAAACGATTTCATGAGCTCGAGTTCCCTCTCCATTTTCAGAGAAGAATTCACAATATTAGATGTACACTTTTGTATTGTCTTAATAGCCACAAGTTTTGATCTTTGATGAGTTGAATTTACGTTGATAGTCTTTTTCGACCAATGGAACGGACAACCGGACACAAAAACGCTTGACATCAAACTAAGGCAATAGGCTCGGAGCAAGAAGACATCTCAACTCCCAAGCGCAATTATTGCAGGAGGGATCTCTAAACATCATGAGCGGAGGCGTCTGGGTCTCAAAAACATTTAAAGGGCTTGATCAGCAGACGTATGCAGTGTAAGCAAAATAATCCCGGCGTCTAGCTGTCACTCGCAAATATCTGTTATGAGTCATATTAAGACTCTCACTTTAAATATGAAGTAAACAAACAGAACTGTTTATTTCCAATATAAGTTTTACACTTTCATATGCGAAAGCTGGAATCTGTCACTCATTCCGTTGTTTCTTAAAAATTGAAAACTTCAACGAAACTTACCCATACGAATAAAGAATTAAAACTGAAAAATCTTCATCTCCAAAATGTTCATGCGATGAATCAAAACATTGGGCTGAAAGAATGATTGAAAATTAAATTAAAGTACTCAAAGTCAGTCGAATTAGAAATAAATTCAATGAAAAACTAAAAACTAATTCGGCAGTGTTATATCTACGGCGAGTAAGCCGTAAAAATTTGCGGTTCTTATTCATTTTGATTTAGCGAAACAAGGATAACTGGATGAGGATTAGTAAGTGGTACATAAAATGAAACCTAAGGCAATTGTCATGTCACTTGTACAAAAGCTGATTGAAAGGAAAAATTAGAAGGTATTCAGTGCATATTGGAGCTCGTTGGAAAATTCGATCCCAAATGTCAAGGCCGAAAACTCATCAAAGTAAACAATGACGTATTGGACGTGTACTAAATATAATTTCTGACTAATTTCATGGCGGAGAGGCATGGTTCTCATTTCTGAGAATGTCCTGAAATGTTCAGAACTTTTTTATTTCATTCATCCATCACTGTAACTCTTAAAAACAATACCAAAGCCATTTTTTTTATCTGAAGCAATGAATTTTAAGTAAAATATACAATAAACCCATGAATACTCTGAGAACATTAATATTGAAGTAGACGCATCGTAAACGCCTGTTGAACTGAAATACATTTTGAAAAAAGAACCCAAAAATACCTTAGCATTCATCCTGAAAGAACGCGTTGAGGCATCGAAACTAATACTTTAGGAATGATATAAACTTTAAATAAACATATTAGCCTGTACGAAAAACATAACGCAAAAATCGCATAAACGCCTAAATGACCTGATTCAAAGAAATAAGAATAAAAACAGGTCATTCCAAAATAGTCTGTATTCTGTAATGCACTGCAATAAATTACTTGATCAGAAAAATTTCCCCGTAAGGGTCATTCAATACAATTTTGGAAAATATGCAAAACCAAACCAACTGCACGAATGATCATTTGATAGGTTGAATTCTTAAATTAAATTAAAACAAAAGAAAAAACAAGGTTACACAGCTTATCTTGAGACAGTTACCGCGAGGTAAAAACGAATAGTTGAGTACAGGGTTCAACAAATGCTTGAAAAGGAAGTAGAAATAATTTTCTTGGTTTGAAAGATAGTACACAAGCACAGGACAAATGAAACATCCACTAAAACTGCTTGAATAGAGATCCAAAAATATGTACCTTGATAAAACAGGAAAAACTTGTGCTTTATTCTCGGAAAAAATTGATATAGGCAAGGATATGACACTGAGGTTGTTTATCATTGTTTTTGTTTTCCCATGCCTTCTTTTGCCATGAAATGGTCTGTTGATTGTAAATAACGTTGAGAATATTATTTTTTCGTATGTTGGAATAGAGCAAAGATAGATGTTTTGACAACGCGCGTGTTACGAGTCTCCCAACCAATGTTTTTGGACGACGCGCGAGTCGGAAAGGCTTATCGGTAAATTTCTGTGTTTGCCAGAAAACCGTTAAGGTGGTGATCGTGTGTTTAATATGGGAAATAGAGAATGTTTTGCTCTTTTATTTGGAAGTAATTTGAAGCCGATCGGTGCATTCTTTCGAAAGTTACGAGCGGGTCAAGCCATGTTTTTCGGATGACGCGCGAGTCGGAAAGGCTTATCAGTAAATTTCTGTGTTTGCCAGAAAACCGTTAAGGTGGTGATCGTGTGTTTGATATGGGAAATAGAGAATGTTTTGCTCTTTCATTTATGAGTAATTTGAAGCCGATCGGTGAATTCTTTCGAAAGTTACGAGCGGGTCAAGCTATGTTTTTCGGACAACGCACGAGTCGGAAAGGCTTATCGGTATATTTCTGTGTTTGCCAGAAAACCGTTAGGGTGGTGGTCGCGAGTTCTATATGGGAAATAGAAAATGTTTTGCTCATTCATTTAAGAGTATTTTGAAGCCGATCGGTGCATTCTTTCAAAAGTTCGAGCGTTTTCCATGCGTCTTCCAAAACTACCCTTTTTTTACCCTGTTTTTAGGGAGAAAGACTACGGATCTTAGATGGGTTCTCAAAAAAGGCTAGCCGGTCCTCATGACACGATATGAACAGCGTGTGGTTTCAAGTCCCGCATGACAAATAAAATAACCATATAATATAGAAAGCTATGTAGTCTATTAGCTATGTAGAAGCTATGGAGTCACGCTATGTAGAAAGCTATGTAGTCACGCGTGTGTCCCTGCATTATTTCAAACGTAACGGCATACAAAACGTTTCGAAAAGAATAGGTGCATAAATTTTGAGTACAGTTCCACTGCTCTTGCGTACCGCCACTGGTAGTCTCCTAACTAGCTTCCCAGCTTGAGCTGTGCGTGCACACGTATGTACGTACGTCTGTGCTTCTTTGGCTACTCGAGCAGCACCCACGTCAACCCCGTACATTCTCAGCGTGCGTGAGCGACCTCGTGTACGTGTACGGCTCGTCACCACCACCAAGAATCCCTACCATGCGCACTTCAAGAGCTGCCTCTCGTCGCTGTGTAACATAACTCTTGTGCGAACATTTATTATTGTATAGCTCGGCAAATAAGTATCATTAAATAATGGAATGAAATACTCTATGTTTCATTTTACTCTTAAAAGTCACAGCCGTTTTAAACGATACATACATATTATGTAAAGAATTGTATTAAAAAACAGCAGTTACTGCGATTCTACCTATGTCATAATGTTTTATTCGATATTCGTCTTTGAATTCGGAAAATGTTTGACTGTGCTACTTTTTTGGTGGTTCCATGGTGTTTAACTACAAGCTAATAATACAATGAGGACAAAGCCACACCGCAACCGGTAGCGCTAGTACCAAAGTTAGCACTTCAGCAGTAATAAATGAGTGACTGAGCCAGGCGCTCCATGAGGCGCTTTAATTGCGCCACTGCGCGCTTCATTCAGATCCCGTACAAAAGTGAATTATTCCACCATGGTGCATTCGTAAAGCCGACTTAGGCCCCTTGTACTGTTAATTTGATAATTTCTTGATCGAATTGTAGTAATTTCAATTGGTACTCCACCTTTTTGCCAGAAGCAAATGTTAATTTATGCAATTTTAGTTTTTACATACAGCATATTGTATAAACACCCAAAATTCCCTAAATTCTTAGCGTTTTTGTTTCGAATTCCCCAAATCCCTAGACAATGTCCGAATTCCCAAGATCTGGGGAAAATTCCCAAGGTGTGGCAGCCCTGATGTACATTGTACCGTGCTACACTGTGACACTGTCACGTTGCAAAGAGATCGCTTGGGTAGCCTCACTTCGCATTGATGACAAGCCACGATTTTATCTCTGTCACTCAAATAGGTTGTACTATAAGAAAGAAAATTCAGTGCGTTCTAATGTATTGTATTTTTCGTAGATAGAAATCTTCAAAATTCAGAGCATTTAAGATATTGATTTTATTGCTCTATCCTTTCACCATTTAATGATCATAAAACAAACAACAAATAGTTTTCAAGTCTCAAGCAAACCATTAGGTCTCTGTAACAACTTTAAGCCTTTGATTGACATCAACACACTGACCGCTTTGAGTAAAAACAGTGATCATGTCTCACACAATGCAAGCAACAAAATGAAGTTTCATCAACTTTATCAATTTATGTACAAAAATTATGCAATACATAATCATTGATTTTCGCATGTAAGCTGCAGCAGTGAAATAACAAGAATGAAAACTTTTCACATTATGTACTCAGATCTATTTAAGCTCATATGCTAGCTAAATGATTTAATTGAGGATGTCATATAAAACAGGTTTTCTATTCAAGTGGCGGCGAATAGAAAATAGCAAGCTATGCGCTTATCCTACTACGCTTCACGCCGATTTAAGAACATAGCCTTTCGTTTTAAAGTAGGTTCTGAGGCTTAGCATAGTTGTCGGCTGTTTTCGAAAAAATCGAGAATCTCGCGCTTGACCTACTTATGCTTTTTACCCTTCAATTAATCAACCAATAGCACAGCACCTTTCAAATGGTTGTAGGGAGAGCTTCACTGGCGAGTAGTCTAGTAAAGAAGAACTCGAACGTAATTCGCTCAGAGCAGTTGAAGTCGATCAGAGTTTAGTAGTCTACTAATTCTACCAATGACTTCCGCTGTGACCCTGTCGTACTCGTCAAGAGTTCACTAGTCAAGTTCATTTTTTTTGCCCAAAAAAATGCAAGTAGTCCACTGAACCTTTCCACCCTTCAATTGGAGTCCCTTCTCAAAGAAGATGTTCTTGTAAGGACAATAGAACTCAACGTTGTAAGCTTGTCAGAAGTATTGCTTCGTTACGCTAGCCAATTGATATGTTCTGTCCAATATCTACAACAGCCGGCTAATTTAAAAATATGATTGAACTTCAAATGCTTTACTAGTGGTGATGAAAATTTGTCACCGAATTTGGAAGGAAGGTTTTATCTGCGTTAAGTTGAAATGAAATGAAATGACCTTGATATTGAGTAAAAACAACAGCTATAAATCATTTTCTTGAGTAACTGCAAAGACCTGGTAATATCTAGAAATTTACAATGTCAATTTTGATTCGTTTTAAACCGAACAAATTTGCAAAGTTTGTAAATTTTCAGTAAAGCCAGTCTTAGATGAAATAAAACTTTAATAAGATCATATGATTGTAGTACTTTCTTTGAACATCTACAGCTCAAACCCAGGTGCTACCCCATTGTTATGACTAATTTCAACACGTGTGTTTCACATAGATCCAGGTACTTTGCTAAAATCTAATTTCTCCTACACACCAAAAATCCATGCTGGTGAATGCGAAGCAATCGTCGCTAGGGAAGACAGTTGGCAGTATGCTGAGGATACTAATAACACGAAACCTTGCTGTCCAGTTCAGCATGACGGGGATGGAGGTGAAGCGACTGAAGTCGAAGTTAAAATTCATGAACTCACCTGCTTTCTGCTTGATTGAAGGTAGGATATTGGTTAGGCAGGTTACTCAAATTTGCTTGTCTCATACTATGGGGATGGGCATCACAGGAGGGACACTTTTAGAGAATCTCAACCATATATTCGCTTTCGAGATTTCAAATTTTCAGGCTTACATTGTTTTCTTCATCTCTCCTACCTGTTAGTGGTTTTCTCTTCAATCTGAAGTTGCTTCTTTTATGCACAGAGTATCCTCTAGAGTACTCCACCCTGTGCATAGATTCAACGTTTTGCTTAGCCCATACTCAATGGTCCCTTCTCTTTTGGGTGTGAAATTATTCATGTTATCGAATCAGTGTCAGCTGGGAAGTGTGTCAGCTGTTGTTGGCAGATGATACAGCGCTTGTGGCTGATTCAGAGGAAAAACTGCGGAGACTAGTTGCAGAGTTTGGTAGAATGTACGAAAGGCGTAAGTTGAGAGTGAATGTAAACAAAAGCAAGGTGAGCAGATGTTCAAGAGGTGGAGTATTTGAAACATTGGATGTGAGAATGAATGGTGAAGTGTTAGAGGAGGCAGAGCATTTTAGGTACCTCGTGTTGGATGTGACTGGGAATGATGGTATGGAATTAGAAGTGAGACATAGAGTGAGTGAAGGCAGCAAGACTTTCGGTGCAATGAGGAAAGTTTTTGAATGCAGGAGTATGAGTGCTTAAAGGGGACTTTTTGAAAGCTTAATCCTTCCCGTTATACTGTATGGAGCAGAGTTTTGGGGCTTGAGAGCAGCTGAGAGGAAGAAGCTGGATGTGTTTGAATGAAGTGTTTAAATGTCACGACACGAGAGGGGCATGGTCGGCCTCGCGTTACGATAGAGGGATTTAGACCTCTACAGTAGAGTGGAAAAGAAAATTAAAGATGGAAAATACACAGGAAGGGGATGGACAGATAAGGTGGAAAATAGAAATAGCAGTGTTAGCATGTGCACCACGAGTATACCTTAGTTTTATCAGCATGGAAAATAACGACATAATTTGAAAGATTTTAATTAGATTTATTTAATATTAAACACGTGAGTTAAAATATGATGATTGTCAACGAGCACATTCTGACACAAAATGACACACAAAATGAGAGACATGCGCTTCGCATCGTAATGAGCGCCAGCAAACGATTGCATGATTTAACGATACCCAAAATTTTTATGGACACCATCAAAAGATGATTTACTCACAATGAACCAGAATTAGAAAATAATTTATAGCTGGGCTAGCGTACGCACGAGATAAATGGGGATAATGCGGAAACAATAAAACCCTTGACTCACACAAGGTATCGAAATGTGGAACACTGCGCTACGCACAACGGGAAACTTTCAACATCACAATTAAAAACAAAATCACTCTGAATAGCGCGCCATTTTACAACACTTTTCCAATGAGCTGTTTTGTGTCTAAATTTGCACTTATGATCACTGTTTCAATTTCTCAACACCACAAAAATACCCTGGCTCTTCTGTGATGCGTCGTTGATGTTAGTCGAACTCCGCTTCCACTCAGGGCTTGAAGAATGTACGAATGTACGGCTGTTCAGGCCTGACGTCCGCTGGTGCTCTCGTGCCGGCTGCCCCGTCTGTGCTTACTGGCTGCAATGCGTTCACAGCTCATGAGTGCCGAAGGAGCTTGATTACTGTAGCTTACGCAGGATAGATGCTGTATGTCTGCAGCTTTCGTGGTTGCGTGGTTCCAGGGGGCATGCTGGAGTTGCCTGTGAGATTGGGACTGGCGTAGAAACAAACTGAATGCTTTCGCTATAGTCGCTGACACGTTTGCACTTGACGATCGTCGCCGCGAAGCTGATGTGCTTCGAGCGGATTTTTGCTGCAAGTTGACACTTCGATGGCTGCTGTTTTTCCGACTTTTTACTCGAGAGACTTCGATGTTGTTCACCTCACTCAGATGTTAAAATTTTTTGGTGCTCTTGTGCGAGGCACGCCGGCGAAGCCGGCTGTACTCCGTTTGCGTGCCCACACTGTATTCTTTGTTGCGAAACCCAGCGAAAAAGACCTCTCGTAGATCTCATCAACGTACACTTGCACCGCCGAGAGGTTTTGCAAATTTTGACGCTCCTGAAGGGGTTTATCTTGAATTGTTGATATGCCGGGGTGTATCGGCGATTTTTCCGGTACCCCAGCCTCGCACTCAAAATATATCCGTCTCTCCTATTGCGTAACCGATTGAAAAATCCCCTTGATTCTTCTTGTCGCGCCCTTATATGCGTCTGGCCTGATTTCTTCCAGAATGTTCATTGTTCCAATGACAGAATTTTAAACATGATTGGTGGAGTTCTAGCTTGTAATGACGTCTTGAAATTTAATTGGTGCGTGCTCCGGCACACCCACTCGCCTGATCCCTTCCAGAACGCTCATTGGCTCCTGGGATGCGGCTATTGCTCAAGCCAACTCTCAGCTGCCCCACGCTTGTCCGAGGATAGTTCTCAAGCTTACACGGCACTGGCCTAACGGTTGACATTCCAATATCCCCTCGCGTCGCTCTGCTCACTTCATCTAGACTAACAATGTATTACCTGGCGAAACGAAATGAAATTATATTACCTAGCAAGTAGAAATAAATGTTTCGTTACATAAATATTAGAAATGAGTTGGTTAGGGAGCAGACAGGTGTTGTCAAGAAGATGCGTAGGCTGTTGGATGAAAGAGTGCTTGGATGGTTTAGGCATGTTGAAAGAATTATAGCTGAGCGACTGGTAAAAAAGATTTAAATGTCGAAGGTGAGTGGTATTAGGGCGCGAGGAAGGCCGCAGATGAGTTGGATAGATGGGGTGAAACGTGCATTGTATGAGTGGGGTCGGACTGTGGGTGTGGTGAGAGGGATGACTTGCAAATAGAAGTAAGTGGAAGCAGTGTATATGGATGTCAATTTTGAAGTCACTGGAATGGGTCACTGAGCGCATGCCCGCATGTGACGGGTTATATGATTATCCTGTCATGTGCGGAGGAGGGGGAGGACTGTGCGCAGTGAAGAAGCGGTCGGGGTAAACCAGCAAAAGCTGTCGAGCCTGACTGTGGAAGAGGGTTGTGCCGGGCTGCTTCGGATTGGGGTAGTTCTGGTGCGGCCTGTGCTGCTTCTCTTCGCCTCCTAGTGACTAAGGTTGAATGTTTGTTTATTGCATAACTTCTCCCTTTGCCTTATTTGCGGCTACTCTCCGGTAAGGAGGAAAAGCTTGGTAAATAAATAAATTGAAATAGAATCAGTGGCTTAAACTTACTGGTGTACTACTACGCAGTAATTTTGACCAAAATGTATTTTTTAGCCTCTACTTTGCATGCGTTCTTACAGCTTACACCCGGTCAGCCGAATTATTGCTTAGTGGTTTGTTGTACGAAATGTTATATTATTGTCGCAGAATTGTGGTTCACATCAAATTAAAATCACATTTTACTATCAAATTTATCATGAAATACGTTTACTAGCTCGGCAACATTGTGTGCTTAGTTGTATGTGCTCATTCGGTTTTCTCCTACATTTTTGTTGATGATGACTTCATTAATCAATGATTCTTTCTATGAAATTGTTTCGATTTAATGCACTCGAACCAGCAAATATGTAATAGCTGACGGACTGTTCCTGTGTATATTATTTTTAGACATCAATGAAAGTGACCTATATATCAGCAAGTTTCGGGCTGTGTTACAAATATTCTAATTGGCCAATCACAGGCTGTGAACCCATGCCGTGTAGGTTTCACAATGAATATGGAACTCTTGTACCTTAGGAATGAATCCTAAAGAAAAAAGTGAGGATTTGTTAATGGGTGTAGTAGTATTCTCCGTAGAGATCTAAGGCCCCTCAGGGGGATACAACTATTACATCTATGGGACTTCCATAGATGGACTCAGGGGGATACAACTATTACATCTATGGGACTTCCATAGCACTTCCAGGGGGAAAATATGAGGGCCTGAGTTGAGAGTTAGGTAGGCCTTCTTTTTGTTGAGATAAATTGTTTTTGTTATGTTAAGGACCCCATCTTTTTTCGGTTCACCGCAGTCCGTTTTTTAGCACCTAATGCTGTCTTCTTCACTTTGATCTTGTTCCATGAACTCCTTTCTCAACTTACTGTTTCTATGCTCTTTCAGCATAGATTTCGCGTTCCCTTAATTCCATGCTTAATGGTGCCTTCCTTCTTCCTCTCTTTGTATCGCATTTGTGTCGGATACGGAGTCTTATTTTAACTAATTATCTAATCTAATCTGCCTAGATGCCGCGTTCCCTAAACTCCGCACTAAATGGTGCCTTCTTCCTTCCTTTCTTTGATCACCTCTGTTGCAGATAGGGAGGCTTGAACTAAATAATAATCTAATCTATAATCTGTTGAGATCTAAGGGAATTTTTTCTCTGTAAGGGTGTTTTTTTATTGCATTTGTGCATTTAATATAATTTTTCAATTCGTAAGGCAATCTTTTCGGCGATGAATTATGTTTTGAAAATATCTTTCCAGGCATCCTCTCCAGCATGTCGGAATATGAGGCAGAATCTCGCTGCAAAGTGAAAGCAGCTATTCAAAAAGCTCTCAAAGAAGAGCGTGTTAGGCCAGCGTACAAGAATGAAATCAAAATATTTGTGGCAATAGTTTTCTAAATCAAAAAAAGGATTTTTCACTGGAAGTAAACATATATAGTTTCTACACGATTCTACAGATACAATATCACTTTTTTTCCATTATTCCCTTCGATAAGTCATCGAGAGTTCCTAAATACAACTCATCGGAGACAAGAAAATTTAGAAATAGGACCAACGGTGTTTAAACAATTGGAACAATGTTGTATTATTGCTTTTAGTAACTTGCTATATGAAAGTGCTTAGCATATGTTTTGGTTCCTAAACTTGTTTTTTTTTTCAAAACAGTTCCATTGAGATCAAATGATTTTCAGTTGAAAGTTTTCTTGTGTTGACGAGTATTTAATTACCATCAAACTATGATTTTATCTACAATGATTAATTTTTTTTGTCCTTGTACGGAACTAATACATATTGTGAACAACTTCGTCGTTACGGGAGAGGAATTGATTTAATTTGACTTAACTTTTATCTTCAAGTTTGGTAACCATATTTTTACCATTGGTAATTGTTCATTTGTTTAATGATTCGTTCGTTAATTTTTAGTAATACCTATTAATCGTTAATCTTTGTGCTTTTTGTGTCACCATGGTTGTAAGTGAGTTGGTGTAACCCGCAGAGTTAAAACTTGAAATGTTTTTCTTTTCGCCGTTAGGTAATAATGACATTTTCCTTGTTTCTAAATTTTTCGATGCAACTTTTACTGCGTTATTTCCTAATTTGTTTATTTATTTCCGTTCACTTACCGTCATAAATTTGTAAATCCAGGTCGTTAATGTGTTAATGGAAATTGGCGTATTATTAATAATATCATTTTCATTGTTTTTTTTTGGCGTATGTCGATGACTATCGTTGTTTTTAACTGGCGTTTTACTCATGTATTTAATTTTTGCGCTTTAACTCGATGTTTCCTAAATTCAGGGTAAAAATAAAAATTAATTTTTTCATGAGTTATAACTAGCATTTTTAAAATCATGTGTCTATTTGCGTTGTTAGTCATAGTCTAGTACGACCCATGCACTAAGTAATGGTGATGTACCGAAGAGTTCTATTTTAAGTTTTGAAGAAAAGGGCATTTTTTGTTTTTCGCTTCAGCCGCCCTTATATTTTTGCTTTGCGTTGATGTACTTAAACTTTTTGCTTTGCATTATTGGTTTAACCAGTGCTATAGTGTTGTGTTTTTTTACTGTGACGGACGGTGCTATCTGCTTTATTGATTAGAGTTGTTTTTGAAACTGTTCAAACCTAAAAACTTTGTTATATTTTTTCTCGGCCGATAGTTTTCCGTATGAGGGGGAGGTATTTGCCTCCCATCATGCATTCGTGAGCCGAGCCACGTAAAAACGCTCGTCGTGTATGAGCAATCGCATTTTGACTGAGCTTTCCCCGCCGATAGCACCGGACTCCCAGATCCTGCCTCCAGTAAACTGATAGAACGGATCAGTGTTTAATATCCTACCTGACGACAACGGAGCCCCAGCAGAAGGGCTCACACCGTAGGACATTTCACGAATGACTTAGATTCGGTTCAGTTTACATCACAAATACATGAAAATTAAATACACTGTACATGCATTTGAGTATATTTTCTAGAGGTTGTTGTACCTGAATGAAAAGTGGTGTAGTTTCTAAGTGTTAGACAGAGTTGAGGAGAAAACAGGTTTGCACAGTGTCTTTCCGGGGATTTCAACAGTTTTGCGATGGCTTGCACGTATGGTGAAATAATGGGTTTAGGTAATAAAGGTAGCACGCAGTTGAGATTATTGAAGACATGAATGACGACTGACCAATATCTGTATTTAATAGGAGTCAGGTTTTTAACTGTTTTTTCTATGCAACGCATGTGACTGGGATGGACACAGAGGAACTCGTATGAAACTGCCATCGGAAGCGCACACCTTTGAGCAAGTACAAGACGAGGGACATTCTACGCCAAAATCGGGAGTACCATTCCCTTACCTTCGAACGTCTAGTGAGTCAATGTTCACTTTCGACGAATATTAGGCAAACGTTTCAAAAAAATGAATAAATCAAAATGTGTTCTATTGGTTTATGGTTTATCTTCATTTTTTGATGTATAGATATATCAAGTATTATATATAACTAGCAGAACCCGTGGAAATTTCACGGAAAGTGTCATCAATAAGCTAGGTGGACCTATGAAAAAATTCAGTAAACTGACTGAACAAATTTCAACATAAAATGTTCTAACCTAACCAATCTTAACCTAACATTTTGACCTATCTTCTTCTAATTCATGGTAACAAAATCAATTCTAACTTAATTAACATATCCTAACCTAACCTTTCCTATCTTAACCTAACCTATCTTAACTTATTTAACCAATGTCATCGTTAGGCTAGGTAGAGCGTGAACAATTTCTGGCGACTTTACCTAACAAATTCTATCATAACATAATCTAACCTCACCCATCTTAACATAACATATACTAATCTATCCTAACCGAAGCTATCCTGATAATATGTCAAACATGAAAAAACCGTGAATCAGTTTAAAATTTCATCATCATTGCCTGACCTTTCCTAACCTAACCTATCTTATCGTAACCTAACTTATCGTAACCTATCTTATCCTAACCTAACCATCATATCCTAACCTAACCCATCTTATTTAAACCTAACCTATTTTATCCCATCATAATCTATCCAACCTATAAAGAAATAAAAAAATGTAAAAAATAAACACGTTCCACCCC
>JACJUY010003833.1:0-11180 GCA_014220935.1 Platorchestia sp. MABIK | reverse complement strand
ACTCTAACAGCTCGCGCTCAACCGTAAATTCACTGGAACTGCTGTGGAAAACGAAAATTTCAAAGTTGAAAAACTCAAAAATAACGCATCAGCGAGCAGAACGTCATTCGTGAAAAACGTTTTTAATTATGTCCCTTTAGTGATTCTTGGGGACTGAATTTTAATTTTCTGTGATCGCATTAAACCCGATATTGACCATTCAACAGCCTTGGTTTGGAAAAGTTAAAGTAAGCTATTTTAGGTTGATTTATGTTATTTTAGGTTAGTTTATTTTACTAACTTACCATAACACATCCTAACCTCACCCATCGTTACATTAATACCGTATTACAGCATATTTACGTGTCCGTTCCTTCACTTCTATGTACGACGTTCTGATTACTTCAAAGTTGAATAACTAAAAAATAACGCATCAGCAAGCAGAGTCTCATTTGTGTAAAACGTTTTTAAATGGTTTCCTTTAGTGATTCTTTGGAGCGGAATGTTTAATTTCCATGAAAGGCCTAAATTCAATATTAACCAAAAAAACGTGCACATCAAAAATGCTATTACCTCTGGGCTGAGACTAAATTGAATTATATAGGTGGGATATATGGAAAAAAGCAAGATAAATGTAAAGGAAATTAAGAAAATTTACACTAAAAGTTTAGGTAAATGCTGAGGACAACACCCTAATCAATTTTTAAAGTTTTTCCAATTGTATAATGGTAATGAGGTTAAAATGAACAATTTTTTCTATGCACTTTCCATTGCAGATAAGTATTTAATAAGTTATATCAGTGATATAAGTTAACTAATCTAACCCAACATAACCTAATGTAACCTAACCTAACAATCATTTGAGCGCATTTGAGTCATCAGAACAGAAATTCTATTTATAGTCTTCTCCTCAAAATTTTTTAAGAAAGAAAACCCAACAATTTTTCCTGCTTGAAAGACTAGAATTTTGGTAGCTACTGCTATAACTCGGTAATTTACAACTTGAAGTGCATAGAAAAAAGTTGTTTATTTGGATATCATTCTATGGTAGCTAGATCGGTAAAATTTAGCATACCTATGTATTTCAGAAAATTTATAAGGGTTGTACTGTATACATTTCCCATTTTTGCTCTAATTACAAAGATTATGGGAAAAAATGTTTTTCCAAGCTGTTTCTTCTCAGAAAGTGGCTATCGTACAGCAATGATTTTGGTGTCATTGCACTATGATAACAACTTTCTGAGAAGAGACAGCTTGAATATTGGCATTTCCACTCTTCAGGAAACTAATTTTAGTGCCAAGAAATAGGTCTTTTCATTTGCAAGCTATATTGCTTCGAGAAATTGTCACGGTTGACAATGAGAAAGCTATTCTGAAATATTGACTTTGCTTTGGCTATTTTTTATCAAAGTATTTTGTGGTTCCTTGAAGAAACTGCTACCAGGGGCCAGGAAACAAGCAAGGTGAGCATGAGGCTCAGGGTAATGCGTTGCTCAGGTGCACCTGAGGTGAGCTTCAGTCCTAACTAAATTTAGCAGACGCAGTACTAACAGTTGGTAAGCAAAAAACTAGCTGAAATGATATGGCACATGAGTGCTATGCGCAGTGCAACCCCCTCCTGCTGCTCTTCCCCCAGTTTACCCATCTTAGGTGCTTCAGATTTTAAACTGCATGTTAACTATATATTGCTTCAATGAATTGAGCAATAAAAGAAAATTTGGCAAATTTCGGACTTTTGACTAGACGGTGGCCTCAACGTTATACATGCAACAAAAATTTGAAAATCGATTAGTTTGTCATTAACAAATACCAAAGTTTATGATATTATTAGTTTTGGTCAATTCTGTCCAAATTGAGCAAAAAATTTTTGTAATATTAATCTAAAAAATTTTGAATAGACAATATTGTAGCACTATATCTCAAAGTTTATAGAAATATTAGAAGACCTGTAGATATTAATTGTTAAATAAAGTATCCATGTATTCAATTCTGTATGTGTCAAGTAAAAAAGTATCCATTTTAAATATAGCATCTCATACAGGTAGGTACTTCAAATTCATTAAAGAATGTTCATGTGTTGAGAAACTAATGGCAGGCAGCACACAATATATATAGGCTTCAGTTCCCATTTAGGCCCGCTTACGTTTCAATAGATGGCGCTATAGGTTAAAACGCGGAATGGTCAAATAGGACCGGCGACTGGTCAACGCCATGATCTGGTCAAAATTTTTTTCATTATTGACAATCAAAATTCATAAAAGGAACATTTAACATACACTTCGGTTAGGTTGGGTTGGTCACTCTTTGGTCACTCTTTGGTTAGGTTGGGCTTCTTTGGGTTGGGTTGGACTTCTTTGGGTTGGGTTACCATTGGCTCTGACTGGTGGAATTTTTTGTAAGTTTTGTGTGTCTTAGTCAGAACCGTCCCCTGTATTTATACTAACATACCATACTGATTCAAGCTTGTTAAACCTAAAATTAAAGATGCATTCATTCATAATTTTATCTTGTATAACCTGAGAATTTTTTTTTCTATCTATACAAATCAGAGTGTATTTATAGCTCTGGTGTAAATAGTATATCATTAAGATAGTTTAGTAAAATTTTAGTAAACAATATTAAGAACAGTTGTAATTAAGATGAATTTAAAGTTCAAATAAAAGTTGCATTTCAAACTTCTCATGATCTTACTGTAATGAAAAATCTTGAATTCAGCTCTATTTATTTTTAAATTTGCAGTATGTATATTGTATATATATATATATATATATATATATATATATATATATAAAAAATAAGAACTCTATACTCTGAAAATTTTGAAAAAAGTGAGAAGAACCTTTGTGGATTCCAACTTCTAAAATTATAATAAATGCACAATTTTAGCCTAAAGGATATTTATTAGATTGTTTTATAAGATATTCAATCAATAAGTTCAAAATTTATTTCAAGGAGGTGGTAACGTTTAAAAAAAAGTCAGTCATTTCTGGATGGTCTCTGAAATTTTTGCTATAGTTGTGAAACAATTCAATGATTATTTTATGATTGGTTTATTTTTTTTGCATCTGAATCAGAAATATTTTTTTGGAAAGAATCGACACAATTGGGATTTAGGAAAAGTTTTTCAAGGCTTACAGTTTGTCCCGCCGCCCGACCGTGCGGCTTAACTTTTACGAATTAACAAACACTGAAGACATAGACTTACCTAACACCCATAGAGGGGTCAGGGAACGCTGTAATTTAATGGCAAATTCTATGACAATCGTAACAAAAGAAAGGAGGCTCACCTTAGTATCTTCGAAGAAAATATTCAGGCGAATACGTCTCCAATATGCCGGCTATCAAGGACACTGAGTCCCGGATGCAGGGGTCGGTAGAGGCCAGAACCCGCATAGCACAAATTAGATGCACTCGCGGCGACGACCTGGTTGAGACTGAGGTGGCAACAGACCGCGGCTACCTCCACAACTTGCTCGAAACCGTGTCTGTGGCTTCGGACTCGAGCAAGAAGATCGAACGACTTAATAAAGTTCGCTGTTATAAATCGCCAAGGAAGTGAAGCACCCCCGCCATTGCTCCACTTTGTCATAAATTGCCAGCGTAATTGCCTTTTAGGCTCGGTTAAAATTAATAAAAGCCTTTGTCCTTTATTGTGCAAGGTATTGGCTGTCTTGCATAGGACTTCAGCAACGAGCAATGGCTGGATTTGCGACAAGTTTTAAAGCTACAGAACCAGCAATTCGTTTTTAGATAGCTTATGTAGTTCTCTAACGATAAGGGCAAGTGAATTTTTGATGATATAATTATTTGAATTTTAGGAATTTTTTGAAAAAAATTGAATTACTTTCCTTGTTTTTTTCATTTTGTGTTGTATAATTTTCAAAATAATAAATATTTTAAAAAAGTATTTTGCTCTAATTGATAGTTTGCTAAACCCTATCAAATGATATATTTTTCATTCATGTACTCTAAAAATTGTGGAAGAAGAATTATTTTAAACGAGAAAATTGCAAGTGTTCAGGACAGCCATTTTCCTGAAAAAATGAGTATTTTTCCCATAATTTCCAAACTTAGTCTTGTTTACGTATGGACTCTATGGTTTTATAGCTTTTTTCAAGCTCTATTGATTGACATAATTAACATTTTTGTACTTTCAAAACTGTGGTAAAAGATCCATATCAAAAACTATAAATGCAAGTCTCAGAACAGCTGTTATTATCAAAGTCTGTTTTTATTTTCAAACTAAATTTTTTCAACTATTGCTTTGTAGATCTTTTTAAGCTTTTTAAATTGATATATTTGCCATTCCTGTACCTTCAAAACTACCGGAGGCGATTAGATGTTTACACAACAGCTAATTAGCTGATGACTCAGAGCAGCCGGACTCTAAACAAACACTCAGTTACATCATCATAATTTATCACAGAGTGTTAGAATGTTAGAAGCATTTCAAGCATGGCCATGAATGAACTTTCTTGCTTTTCCCGTAGAGGAACGCCCAAAACTGACTCATAATAAGGGGGAGAAGGGGGAGATCACCCAGTCATTGGTATGCACCAAGGTCACGCTAGTGGGCGTCTTCTACTCCGTCTAAGAGACGAACCAGTGCATGTACTTAAGGGAAGCGAAGGGTTTTCTGGGGCCCAAAACTGAAAATGAGATTATTGCTTGAAAATGCTCCTAAACCCTCCCTCTATCACGTAGAAACGTCATTTGGCCCATTTTGGCAACCCAAACCCCCATAATTACCCCCAAATTGCCCCCCCCTCCCCGCAGTTGCGCTCAGAGAGACCAGCTGCGGCTCTGCTTAGCTCTGGTTGGTGTTTCGAAAAGTTTTTTCTTTGTTTTTAGACAACTATCCATTCATTAGAGAGGTTTAGTGGTCTCTTGATCTTCTTAGTGAGTGGTTTTGTGCTTGTCCGTCCTGTGAAATGCCTAGAATATCAAATGCAGCTGTTCGCTCTGGCAGAAGATACATTTTGAACTTTGAGGGGCAATTCCAGCTACAGTTTTTCACCTATGGAGGAAATCTTTTTTGTACCGTAAAGATCGAAGTAGGTACTCTAAATACCTGATCTAGTTTTTTGATAAATTGATTCAAAATTTTTTTATTGCAAAAAAAAAATTAAGGTATAAAAATTCGAAATATTGTAAAAAAAATTCTGAAGCGATATCAAAAAACTGTCTCAAACATTTGTAGATATGTTGATTGGGAATCGAACAAAAAAAAACTAATCGTCTCCATGTACAATATTGGCTGAGAAATTGAAATTTTGTGAAATTGGCCTCTGGGTGGGGGGAAGGGGGTGTGGGTAAATTCTTAAAACTTAATGGGTTATAAATGTTTATTCGAATGTTATAAACATGCTGTGAATACCTTAGAGCTCATTTCACTCAGAAAGTGTTTCTTTTTAATTCTTGAATATTTCTTAGGGAAAAACCATTCGAGGCCCTTTGCAGTTTGCAGCAGGTGTTAGTGACTTATTAGTGGTAGTGACTTGTTACAACTATGAAAGACTTATCTGAAATGTTTTAACTTATTAGTAGTGTATTAGTTTGTAAGTTCTGATGAAAAAAATATGAAATCATACAAAGAAACCACTGTGTACTCTGCATTATGGTGTTGGTAACTTTGACCAACACTTTCTCAAAATGTGGTTCATAGACTTTGACGGGCAATTTCTCCTCCAGTTTAGAAGCTATTGAGAAGATTTTTTTTTGCATCGTAAAGAGCAAAGTGAGTACAATAAATGCTAGTGGGAGTTTTTTTTGAAAAGTAGATTTGAAATTTTTTCATTGTCCATTGAAAAAAATAACTATGTTTAAATATTCAAATAGTTGTCAATTTTTCTTTTTTTAAGAAAAACAAAAAAACTCTACTAGTTATGGTAGATATTTTGATTATGAATCAAACAAAAAAGACCATTTGTCTCTATGTACAATATTGGCTGAGAAATTGAAATTTTAAAGAATTTTTCAGGGAAGGATGGTGGGGAGGGGGGTATGGGTAAATTTTAAAATTTTTAGGGCTACAACTGTTTATTTGAATGTCATAAATATGCTGTGAATACCCAAAAGCTTTTTTCCCTCCAAAAGTATTTTTTTTCATTTTTCAAAAAATTCATGGCACAATTCGTTCGCTTCCCTTAAGAGCAAATTATCTGGTTGGATGCAGAAGAAAATTTTTTATGAAATAAATTTAAAAATCAAAATTCTCTAATTCTTCAGATTCCTACCATTATCGTCTCCTTAATGTAAATGTTTATGCCAAAAACCAAGAAAATCTCCAAATTCTCAGCTATCATTGATGATCTTTTGCTGTAAATACTTAAATCTTGCTAAAAATCATTTGAATAATATATTTAACTCACAAATGCACAATGTTTCTAGGATGAATATTCAGTTATAAATTTTGATAGCTATTAATTGTGTAAAAATAATCTTGATGTTATCCTCTAACAAATGAAAATCTTTTCAGGTGAAAGTACAGTAGCTTTTGAAAGTGTGTTCTCCCAGTTGAAACATAACTTCTTGAATGCAAACTCGGCGATTTCTGAAGCCAGGTAAGCTTATTAAAATTGAAGTAAGTTTGTGAAATCTTACATGTATTTGAAAGAATGCATTTTTAAATGGAATTCACATAATTTTTATTTTTATTTTTCAGTAAATGAGTTGAATGTCTAAAAAAATTGAAATCTTCAAATACTAATTTAATACTTATTGATTTGTTAATTTTGTATAGAATCTGTGTCAGTATTGCTAACTTGGTGAAATGAAATTTTCTGTTGATTTAGTGGGATGGAATGGCAATTTAATGATAATAACTTCTTATACAGAAAGATGTATTTTAAAGGTATTGGAAAAATTAATTTATTTGTTACAAGTAAGAGCGATGCAAATCGTTAGGTATTAAAATTACACTGTTTATGTTTATTATCATTACAGACGTCTATTGCTGTAGTTTGAATAAAACATTACACATGAACTTCAAAATAAAAATTACAAATAATAATATATCAAAGTATGACATAAAAAACTTGATTATTGTGTCCATAGATGTCAAATTTCAATTTCATAAAAATAATCTATTCTACAAGATAAAACTTGCTGAAATTATATTTGCATTAAATTATTTCCTTTTAAAACATTGTAATAGGTTTGATTTTGCACTTTACCTGTGTTTCAATAAGAGTAACTTTAAAATTATTTACTGGTTAAAGTTTTTGTAAGTTTTCTATTTTAAATTGTCCTAGTAATTTTTTTTAAAGCAATGTTTTCTTTTTGTACAATAATGCTTAACATTAAATGTTATAAGCTGTTACACAACCTGTGATTTGTAAGGTCAGGTCATTTGTGTTGTTTTCATGCAAAGAAATTGATTTATAATCATGCTTCATAAGAAAGTAGAATAATAATATCATAAATATTTACTTTTGGATCAGTGTAAAATATTTATAAAATAAACACTTGTGACATCCTATATAGATGATACTACATGTGGGAATTATTTTATAAGTTGAGCCACAGAAAAGGACAATTTCTACTTACACATTAGTGAAAGGCATGTATTTTCATGAAAACTAGCAGGACCCAAGGAAATTCCCCGGACAATACCATAGTTACTCTAGGTGGACCCGTGAAAAAAATTTGGTCAACATTGCCTTACCAATTCCAACATAAAATTAGTTACTAGTTACCATTAGTTAGTTATTAGTTAGTTACTCAGTTTTTTCCTTTACCTTTTATATTTTTTTACCGTTGTTCGTGTTTTTTCAAAGTTCAGATTTTTTATAGGTATTTCATTAGTGTATTAATTCTTCCTCTTTTTGGTTTTGTTTACAGATTTTTGCTGAAGATAGATAGTTAGTTCAAAACGTTCTGTTTTATTTGATCATTTTTGAAAAAAAATTACTTTACTTGTAGCAATTTTCACCTTGCTTTTTATTCTCAAGCTTAGAAGCATCAATGCTGGAGTTATTTTAGAGAAAATGTTTTAACCTTACCAATCCTATTCTAACCAAACCGATCCTGAAAATGTCAAACATAAATAACTGTGGACCCATAAAAAATTACGTTAACATTACCTAATCTATGCTAACCTAATATATCTTAACCTACCCTAATTGAACCTATCCTGGTAATATGTCAAACAAAACAATGTGAACCTGTGAAAAATTTCAACATTACCTAACAAATTCTAATGTAACATATTCTAACCTAACCTATCCTATCACAACATATTCAAATCTATCTCTTCCTGACCTATGCTAACCAAACCTATCATGATAATGTCAAACATAAAAAATGTGGATCCATGAAAAAAGTTTCGTCCACATTACATAACCCATGCTAACCTAACCTATCCTAACATAACATGTTTTAACCTATCCTAACCTAGCCTATCCTATCCTATCCTAACCAATTCTAACCAAACCGATCCTGATCATGTCAAACATAAAAGTGGACCCATGAAAAAATTTCATCAACATTACATAACCTATGCTAACCTAATCTATCCTCAATGAACAAATCCTAACCTACCCTAACGGAACCTATCCTGGTAATATGTCAAACGTTAAAAAAAACTGTGGACCTGTGAAAAAATTTCATCAACATTACACAACAAATTCTAACATAACATATTCTAACCTAAACTAACCTAACCTAACATATTCTAACCTATCTCTTCCTGATCTAAGTTCACTCTACGGAATCCGAGCAACATTTTCAATAACCTTTTTATTCAGCATGAGCAAGTTTTTTTCTCAAATAAAGAACGTGCTAGCCAACAAAAATTCCCACACTGCCAAAATCATTGATATTTCAGGGTACTTAAAACTTTTACCCTGAAAATTTTTATCTAAATCATTTGAATTGTCATACTCAATGTCTTAAGCAATGTCATCGTTTAGCTAGGTGGAACGCGCAAAAAAATTCCGTCATCATTACCTAGCAAATTCTAACATTCTAACCTAACCCATCCTAACCTAACATATCCTACTATCCTATCCTATGCAAAGCTATCCTGATATGCCAAACACAAGTAAACGTGGACCTGTGAAAAAATTTCATCAACATTACCTAAACTATGCTAACCGGATAAAGTGTCAAACGTATCAATGCATGTAAAGGCGATCTTTTTATGTAATGTTCAGGAATTTAGTATCTATGATATCATAAACTTGGATGAGAGCATTACACATGAACTTAGTTTTAAGCATATTGAGATATAGATAATTTAAAAAATAAAAATTAAATATCAAAAAAAAAAAAGAAAACAAACAAAAAATAAATAAGTGAAAAATAAAATTAAACAATAAAAAATTAATGAAAAGTGAATAAACAAGAAATAAACAAAAAATGTAAATATATTAAAAATAAAAATGAATAAAAAATAAAAAAATTAAATAAATGAAAAATGGAAGAAATAAAAAAATAAACAAATCAAAAATATCAAAGATAAAAAAATGAAAAAGAATAGAAAAATAAAAACAATAAATAAATAATATGATAAAAGTAAAAAATGAAAAATGATAAAAAATAATAATAATAAAAAATATATATCCTAACCCAATTTAACCCATCCTTCCAATCCTATCCTGATAAATTGTTAAATGTATCAATGCATGTAAAGGCGATCTTTTTATGTAACACTCGGGAATTCGGGATCCATGATACTGCAAACTCGGCTGAAAATGTAACAGATGGACCAACTAAACTAGCTAAGGGAGAAACAAGCAGAATGTTATATAGATTTTTAGACTTCATTTTTGTATTACATTTCTTAAAAAGCACTTTGTGTAAACTTTTATGAAATAGCTTATTGAAAGTAATAATAGTAAATGCACTGTGTCTAAATATTTATCATATGCTTTGCTATCATAAAAAACACTAAATAAAAACTTTTTATTGAAAAAAATAATAATAATGCAAAATTTCAGTATATGTATGATGTGGAAGAAAAATTCAAACTCATTTGAGCCTTTCCTGAACCGGCGCGCCAAATTTTGATCGGCTGCGCAAACGCTAATTTGAACGCATTCTTTCTCCCTAAAAACAGGGTAAAATCAGGATAATTTGCCACAGCTCTAGTTTTATATGTAATCCATATAAAATCACAGATTTAGTCTCAAATTGAAGCTAATACTTTTTTCTAACCGTTAAAATCACCCAAAATTTTCTTTCCTCCCTAGGAAGGAGGGGAGAGGAGCTCCCTTCGCCCTCCTCGTATGGTCCATTTTTCTTAAAATATGTCAATTTGCCACAGCTCTAGTTCCATATTTAATGAATGTAAAATCACAGATTTAGTCTCAAAATGAAGCTAATACTTTTTTCTAGCCGTTACAATCATTCAAAATTTTCTTTCTAGATTTTGAAGGAGGGCAGCGGAGCTCCTTTCACCCCCATCGTATGGTCCATTTTTCCAAAAATATGTCAATATGCCGCAACTCTAGTTTCATATATAATGCATGTAAAATCACAAACTTAATCTCAAATTGAAGATAATAGTGTTTTCTAACCGTTACAATCACCCAAAATTTTCTTTTCTGTCTGAAAAGGGGGGAAGGGGAACTGACATTCTGTGCGTTTCTCAAGAGACCGGACAGCGATGACGACGATGACACATTTTTTTAGGTGCATTAAAAATGCTATGGCTTGAGTGGCTCCTGTGGTCTCATTAACTGCTCCCGTCTTCTAGGCTTTGTGATGTTTAGGCCTTTCATTACAGCCCAACTATAATGGAAAACTGCCAAAAATCAGTCTGCCGTAATAGTGAGGCTATAACTTGGGCTATAAAGAAGCCTTTATTCGAAGAAATTACGCCGTTGATATTTTACAACATTAATATACTATTCCTGTCCACACAAATAGGGTGTCTGAAAAAAATGCTTCATACGTCAACTGTCGCTTAAATGCTTTTTTTCATTGCAGGTTTTTTTAATTCATCAAAATATGGCAGCAAATTAACCTAGCTTGGATGAGTGGAAGTTTTTCCTGAAACGTTATTGGAAGACCGAAAATAAGGGAAAGAAAATTGAAAAACAATATTGTGACTTCAAAATTCCTAATGACCGGTTTCGTGACGTTCTCAAATCCCTTGATGCAGGTTATCAGCGTTGTCTGGACAAATATGGTCATCAATTTGAACAGTCCAGAACATGATTCATCAATTGTTTTTGTCTTCTGCATTCAAAGCCCTT
>JACJUY010003832.1:0-80148 GCA_014220935.1 Platorchestia sp. MABIK | reverse complement strand
CTGTCACGAAAAAGATATCTCAAAGTCTGCCCGAAGCGTGTTGCAGCCTGGGGGAGAACACTACACCCGCATCATTATCGCCGTGCGCTCTTAAAACCGATATCGCGGTAGAGGAAACAAGGTAAGGTCAAACAAAAAACAGTCTTTTTTCGTCGGCTGTGTGGGTTTGCTGACGTCACGGCAACGAACCAACAGCAGCGCTCATATTGCTTCTGGTAGCACTGCTACCCACAAATCCGTCTCCACTATTGGCCTAACGACATGGCGTTTTGGTGACGTCAAAAAAGTTTGTTTGAAATAAAGCCTTTTTATTAACTAGCCGAACAAGAAGAAGTGTATTTTTCCCCATAGAAATGATCCTACCTTGTTTCCTCTAACGTGACCGATACCCACACAGAGACCTGATCCGTCGACACCGATACTTCAAAACGCCCACATAAATACGTATCCTAAATACTAAGCATCAAAAACACGCATCCACGAGGTGAAAAACCCCTTGCTTGAAAGCAGGAATTCCTCGCGTTTAAATTGTTAAAATTCGCTCTAATTAGAAACCAGTCGTGCTACTGACACCGGCACACAGAAAACAGCAACCCCGTCTCCAAAGAAGAACTAGAGGCCGAATTTTCCATGAATTCAAGCTTGCAGTTGCACCGCAACGACGACGGAAATAGTTAAAAAATCCAGCCCCGGGAGAGCGAGAGACAGCGCGGACCAAGCACCTCAGCTGCCGCCCGTCACAGGCCTCCTCTGCACACAGCCTTGGCTCCCACAAACCGGTTACTCGAGTCAGCTTCTGAATAACAAGTGCGTGAGAGCGCAGTACGCGCACCACAACGTGCTTTATTGTGCGTGAAGATTAAGCTTGGTTAGTTCAAGTCTTCCTAAGCACAGTGAAAGGGTTCCCAAGAGAGGGAATAAGACACCATTCAGTATATACAGTAACACACACATTTGTTAACGGTATTGAGCCTCTGGAAGTATCCCGTCAATGTTAGGGGACATCCTGTCAACACGACTCTCAGCCTACCTTATATATTGAGCAGTTCCTTAGCATGTAATTTTAATTTAAATTTTTTTACCTATGTATTGAAATTCAACGGCAGTAACATATCTTCGATCAGCACACAAGATTCATGCAACAACAATGTGTTTAGCTGAAGGAAGCTGTACTGATGGAACAATTTTATGATAGCGTCATTTACAATTCCAATTTCACAAAACGTAGTACACAACAGACTGAGTCCGAAATTATCCCAACAACATCAAAATTGTGTTCTCAACATAAATGCATTCATTATAATCGAAGGGCAATTTATGGCAAAAAGATTTTCTTCACATGATCATCCTTGGCGAAAAATCACGTGATTGTAAACGAGGAAACGGATCGACGACCTATTTTGAGTTAACTCATCATTTCAGTTTTCAAACACTAGACTTCGATGACGCGAAGCGTTGACGATTTACCCACATTCAAGAAAAGGACGTTCATTTACTTTCTATTTACAATGAAACGATTTATCCGCTGGTAACACCCATTAGATTCAGAAACTCCGAGTCACAAACGGCACTTCGATTAAAGTCCCGCGTGGTTAAATTAACATACACATTTTTAAAAAAGCCTACAACCAAGACGATCAGCATCTAGGTAATCGTCAACATCACACGACGCCAGCTGTGGGAGGCAACCCTGCACGGGTGTTCCCCGTCACCTCACCAGCACTCCGACCACAGCCGGGCAAGAGAGCGCCCAAATCCTTCGTAAAGCCCCCTGACACGTACGCCCGTCTCCACGGGAAAGCTCGAACGCAACAGAAATTCCACGGTAGCCCCATAGCGTGCACAACCACCCGCTTCTACGGAATATGAACTGTGCCATGAGTTCATGTCTATCCTATAATGAGAGCCGCGCTCGTCCGTCACGCTGTGAAAAATAAAATGTCAGTAGCACAGATCCAAGATTTAAGTACACTCACGATGCGCTATCTTCGACTGTTCTATTTCTACTGTTTATTTAAAAGTCTTTTTGAATTAATTGTAGCGCTAGCACATGTACATTAGATACAATTAAATATCTGGTATTCCACAGCAGTCTCAGCCGACTGCTGAGCATGATCATTACGTACAATGAGTTTACACAATGAAGCAAAATATTTAGTAACACAATATGAGGTACAATGAAGGTAAAACAGCACCGCCTCTACAGGATACTAAGGTGGAATTCACTATAGCCTATAATTCTTTCAGGACAGCTGAATAGCTTAACTAACCGTTTGAGGTACACATATATTGAGCTCAATGTCAAAGAATATAGCACAGAAGTAATTCTTTTAGTACCGTTTAAACGCTTAACTGATACTGAAATTATTTAGCAAATAGACTTACAATACGGAGGTTGTGAGGCACATGGCACGAAACACAATTTGAGCAGAAATAAGGGATCTTCTACCCCAGCAGTTCTTAACCTGGGGTGCGTACCCCTCTGGGAGGGAGGGCGTGAGCGGATTCCAGGAGGATGATGCATGTGTCTGTGACGCTCTTAAGGATGCTTAATGACCGTATCTGTGATACGAGTTTCACTAGTGCACAAGTACAAGAATATTTTAATCGCAGGTACAATTAGAATGGATATACTTGTTTGCCATCCTTACCTTGAGAGTTATTTAAGGAAATTATCGAATCCCGTCATTCTTGACGAGTCGTGTACACTATTATGTAAAACAAAACGCTTGCCTAAGCGATATCCATCAGGAGGGCGTGGGAGTAAAAAGGTTAAGAACCTCTGTTCTACACAATCTACATTACCATGAACTGCATTAAAGAAGCATTTAACTTTATATGGTACCTCAAATAACACCTATTTAATCCTAAATTCAACATTCTGACGCAATAGCCCGTAAAACCAAATACGCTTTCATGAAGCGAATAAAAAAGCACTGCTCGTAACACATGTTAAAAACTTGTTTCTTCGTAACACATTTTTAAAAAAATCTTGTGAGCAATCATAAAAACCAGAAGCATTTTACAGTTACCATACGAATTCATTCTCTACCGCCCTAACTGCGCACCACAGCGGCAGATGGCAGTTCAAGATTACACCGCCATGCAAGAACGCGCTCAGTCAAAAGTACACCTGAGCACAACACATGTGTCAGATAGGAAAAGGTCTCGTGTTCGTCGCATTTCATTCGTGTATTAATTCCTTTAGAAGGTTCATAAGCACGACTTTAATTTTAAAGTTTTTAAAATAAATTAATATATTTACGAAGTCCTTCCTTTTTAACCAACACCATAGAAATTAAGAAAATATATTATACGATTTCAAGGCGGAAGAATTTTTGAGCACAATGTCAGATCAACAAGGAAACGTAGCATCTATGCACAAGGTGTGGTCCCGCACAGGATCCCGTGCGCATAGAAACAGTGAGTTATGAAGAAAGGTTATGAAACAAGATAAAACTTGAACCAGAAAGTCAGAGGTGCTGAAAGAGATATCACCAAGGAACAAAAAAAATGGTTCTATACAAAACAAAAGCATTTTATTCCAACAAAATGAAGGCTTATCTAACTTTCAGCTTAGGACCTCACATTTTTCCCCTGGGAGTGTTTATTCCCTTGGATTCAAAATTCGTTTAATAAAGTTATAGGTCCTGAAAAAATGGACAACAGTGATCTGAATAAAAAATACTAACAAAACAAAACCTATTTTATAGCTAACAGAAGGAAGGCCTACGTAATTCGCCGCTCAGGACTTTACGTCTTCCTCTTCGGGATTAAGGAAAAGAATTGAAGTTTTTCGAGCCCGCAAAATATTAAACTTTCCCACATCATTTTACAAAGTTGGGTCAACACTGCCGCCAAATACAGACGCCTACAACTCACCCGAGACCGCTGTCGAGCGCATACTTCCACCCATTTCAGGTTTTGATCACGATTTTATCTTAAAACTGAGCCCTAGAAGACTTGATAATTAGCCATCACGCATCGCTCACACCCCAAATATGTCCACAATCTTGATCTGACGACTACGGCGCTGTGTCTCGCGCTCGGTTTACAGAACCATTAGACCCCATTTTCGGCTTGATCATACGAACAACTCATCCAGCTGTTAGTTAGTTCCGAGGTCCTCAAATTATAGGTTGACCACGATCGACTGGATGGCAAGTTCGCGGCATAAGGTGTTAATACCACGCGTTTGTGTACGATTGAACTAGAGCTCCGATAAAACGGGTTTAATGCATTCTTTGAATACTCGTTCTTGACATGCATCTTAATTAAACGCTTGTTTCAGTAGGACGCAATACCAGGAGCCTGGAAGCAATGCGTAATGCACTCAGAGAAAGAGCGCAGTACTGAACAACCGATCACGATTTTGTATGAAATAATTGCTGAACTTAATTTGGTTTTTCACATGTATAAAACGCAAGAATGTAAGACTGACAATCAAACTTGAAGTGAAGTTGCAAATTGCATGAGATACTACGACGATCAAAATGGAAACGGCCATTTCACGAGATACTTTGAGCGGTCAGTAGCAGCACAGCTAATTCAATTCCCAGGAGCTTTTGTAAGCCCAGAAATTTGCCATGGAAAAAAATCGTTAGCGAAAAAAGCCTCTTACTGAGTGTTTAGTTGATGTGACGAGGTAGGGAATAGAGCAAAGCAAGCTATCTGAAAAGAATGAGCAGGTAAAATAAATAGTACACGTACGTTTGTTCTAATTAAACATAGCACATCTGATATATGCATTCATGACACTTGTATTCTACTGCGAATCCCATTTTATTTTAAATCAAGTAAATAAATATCCCACTTAAGGCCGGGGAGTAACCGAGTTTTAAACCAATTAAAACCGACGGGAGACGCCTCGAAAATATCGATAGATTTTTGGACTGAGCGCTGGCACCAGAGGCTTGGCGTTGAGCAGCGCAGGGCAGCGATGGAGCTTCAGATACCACAACAAACCCTCGTAAAGAGCTCACATTGACGTACTTTACAATGAGACTCGAGCAGAGCCGAGCGCGGGTGCCAAGTGAAAGTCCTTTGCAGTCTCGTGGAGTCCTAACCTACAAGCTGATACATGAACCCGTTGGTACAACGCACCGGTGATCCTTTGAATCGTAACACGTATTTTTTCGGCTTTAATGAATATAAATGCTGATTAGAGAAACGTAAAGGAGCCGATCGTACACTGAGCTTTTGAAAACCGACTTTTTTTGCGGTAGCTGTGAAGGGGAATCTGATAAGGCCAATACCGCTACAGCACTCGCCACACCTTGCCATACAAGGCTAGGGTATGGAGTGGTGCTCTGTCACTGCGCTTACACCGTGCAACTCTTTGGGGGATGACGCTCATCTTTAGAAGTACCTCGTGCACGCACTGGTATACGGTCAGTAGGTGGTGATCTTGGATGCCGTTTTCAGCTATCGAGGCAAAACCAAAATGTTTTCTACTTGAAAAGAATCTGTGAGACAACATTTCAGATAAATCCACTAAAAGGCTGCCTACCTCATTGGAAATATCAAGTCATCAGAAACTAAACGTTTTGGATCTTTTCCAGATAAGCCCCGCCACTAATGCAACACATAAATTCACCCACTTGTAACTTTCGAAATAATGCACCAATCGACTTCAAATTACTCTCAAACGAAAGAATGTTTTAATTTTTCGTTTGGGAGTAATTTGAAGCTGATAGGTGCATTATTGCGAAAGTTAAAAGTGGGTGAACTTATGTGTTCCATTAGCGGTGGGGCTTCTCTGGAAAAGATCAAACGTTTCTAATAAACGTGCTGTGGGGGCTCGTGAGCAGCTTCAAATTTAAGACACGAGGTGACAAAGGTTAGTTATCAACCTATGTTGACAGACCAGGAGTGGGTAACTTTACTGGGTGTCCGTCAGACCCTAAGCTGTGACAAAATTTGTCCACGTTTCAGGCAAAATTTTTCGAGAACGCTAATTTATCACATGATCATTTGTACTTGTAATAAGACTTGAAAGAAAACTTTGCAAAACCTTCAGATGTAGGAAAGAAACACGA
This sequence comes from Platorchestia sp. MABIK, assembly GCA_014220935.1. Classification (NCBI taxonomy): domain Eukaryota; kingdom Metazoa; phylum Arthropoda; class Malacostraca; order Amphipoda; family Talitridae; genus Platorchestia; species Platorchestia sp. MABIK. The sequence continues at coordinate 74,110 of JACJUY010003832.1, read as the reverse complement.
GATATCAGCGGTCAGTTTAGGGTTGACGGAAAGACCTTTTCTGGTTAAAATTAACGAATTCGGCATCTTCTCAAGTGAAATATCTATTACCAAATAATTCTTACGGACAAAGCAAATTCGAAAAGGATAAATAATAAAATTTCGCCCATAAAAAGGCTTATCTGGCAAGCCTTGGTTTGGCCAGGCCCGTGAGTCAAGGATTAGTCATCCTTCGCCTATCCTTCTCTCACGACACAGGGCACGGCTCATGGTGAGATAAGCGGCATTACTTGCTTTCATTAACACTTAGACTAGACTACGACGTGAGTCACATATTGGCCATAATGCATTATTTTAGCCATTATGCTGCTGACCAACCAGTAGTCCCGAACTCAATTTTTTTTAAATACTCAAATCAAAACTAAATAAAAACTTGATCCCGTTAATGATTGATGCCACCAACATTGCTTTCTACAATTGACTTTAAATTTGAATTGAATCTTAAATTTCAGTTTTACCAACCGCAGTCAAAGTGTTAAGGGAACTATTACTTTCGGGCGTTCGTTGCTGAAGATGGCAAGGTGTGAACATATTTTTTCATTTGGAAACAAGTTTTCGCGCTATCAAATGTACGTGATAAAATTAACGAGAATTTGCTAATTCACTTTGAATTTTCGAAAGGTTTCATGCCAGGATGACGAGACGTCAACATTTGTAAAACATCGGGGAAATCTCCGAACGACGCCAATTATTCGCACATTCAAAACAGGGCTAGGTAATTAAAATGAATATGATAGAATAATAAATAGAATCGTGTGACGAATGAGCGATAACAGAAAAAATATCTAACTGGGTCACACAAAATTTGTTGGTTTCCTCACGTAGCAGCAAAACGTAGCCACATGGAAAAACGATTAAAAACTGAAAATGCAATAGAAGTTGAAGTCCGACAGTGTCGGGGCCTTTGTAACAGCCTACAATTCCCTCCCTTTATACTCACAATATTCACACAAAAGAGTTCAGTGCCTGTGTACCAGACATGTTAACTAAGCTACTCAGGATCCACTAATCCTTGTCACAAGCTGCCATTGGACGGCATCACTGGGATTACCAGTAGGTCAAAACACCATCCCCAGGCATGGTGGGTCATTACAGCCCACTCCACATGACTGGCTCATTCAAGTCACTGTCTCTCACTCCAGGCAAGTACAAGAAAAAATTTTATGGCTTCAATGATACTCAAATTACACTCCTGATCCAAGACAGCTCATACCACAATCATCTTCAGCACATCTGGTATACCACTTATTCTCTCCATACTGCTCAAACACCACATTCATGGAACTCTCTCCCCTGCTTATACTTACTGCATTCCAGCACAAGATGTTCAATTGTTTCTTCTGCTCTCCTATCACAGTGCTGGCATAATCTAATATTCTCACTCCACCTCCATGTACGTCTGTTCACCCTCAATGCCTTAAACCTCACAGCAAACAAGAGTTGGTTTCCAAAGCTACCATTATAGAACATCTCACACTTAGGCACTTCTTTTCGCATATACCAAATTAGTGCAGGCTTTCATGCAAAGCATCCATTTATTTTATCCAAAACTCTTTTGTTCGCCTCTCAATCTCTTTTTTCCACCTCTTGCAGTCCCATTCTGGTCCTTCACCTCCAACATTCATTAAAAGCCAGTCATCTACAGGTCGCCCAATTCCAACACGAGAAATCTTTTGCATACTTAGTTTCCTTGCATGCCCCCAACATATATTCTCCCAATAGCTTACACTCAGATTCCATTCAAAAATTTGCTTTACTCACTTGCTATTCTGCATTCTCTCAATTCTTACCTTATAATTCAGCACAGCTTTCATCATTCATTCTGAAAATAGGCTCCACCCTAGGTCACCTCTAATAGCTTCTGTAGCTCTCCATTTTGGGGTACCCGATGTTAGACGTCCTTCCTAATTTTGTATCACTTCTAGCCTCCCAAGGTCACTTCCAATCCAGGCTAGAGCACTCATACCATACCTGACACTAGGTACAGCAACGTATTTCCACATTCCTCTCACACATTCATAATTGTTTGCTCTGTATCTGGCCACACTACTTGACCGTCCACTCCACTGCATTGCTTTTGCGACTTTCTCACCCTTAGTTCTAGTGCATCCATCTTCACTTATCATACTACCTATGTCACGTTTTGCAAACGCAAAATTTTAACTTTCCTGTGGCAACATCGCTGCGGACCTTCCGCACTGGTCCGCAAGACTGATGCGGCATGTTTTTTGGCCGAGGCGATTGAACAGAAACGTTAGTGTTTTTTAGTGTGCTCGTCATTTTGTGCACGTCATAGCCGTGTGTGTAGCGGACCTGACTCCGTGCGGGGAGACCCGGGTTCGAGTCTCGGCGCTGTTGGCGATTTTCTCTGTTGGGTATAGGAGAAAAATTCTAAGCACAATACCCCACTCAACCCAGGTGTCTGAAATGGGTACCGGTCTTCGACCGGGGGAAAGCGTCCTGGTGTTAGTTATAAGGCATTTGAAAAACCAATGTAAAAGGTGATATGTATCATGCTTCAATTGGAAATAAAGCATCCGTAGATGCCGATGTTTGTTTTTTCTCCCAGGATAATAAGTTTTAGTGTCTCAGTGTAACCGTGATAGAATATTGTGTTAGAATACCTTTGACTCTTTGTGTTCTCTATTGGCCATATTTGTTTGTGTCTTTACTGAATGTTGGTAGTGGTGAACAGCCGGTTCCTAGAGCATTCAAGGATGCTGCTGGAAATCAGCGAGTCACCTATATCGAGTCGAGTTAGTGTTAATAAATTTCTGATGCCTCCTCCAGCAAGTACGCTGCATTGTGGTGCTAGAAACTCGGTATTGATTTGAGCTCTGTAAGTTGAGGTAGTCAGCAGCTTGGAATTGAAGGTGCCTGTAGGAGTTTGTAGCCTGTAATTAAAAATGACTGTTGCCAACATGGCGCCCAGGAGTAAGCATGACTCTGCTCAATTGGTTCCATGTAAAATGTGAACAGCAAGTTTGCACTAGTGACTTTGTACTTATTAACTTGTGTATGGCTCAGTTGGGATTAGTTCACCTTTATTTTGTTGTGACCATTGAATGCCCAGGCTGATACCAGCATTTATGTACTTGTCCGGGGACAGTTCATCTTGTGATTTAAATTGGGCAATTTAAGCAGTTTATTGACACATTTGATACAGAAGCAGAATGTTTCTCAAGTCTAGCACAACGGTCAAGTTTGGGTATAGCTACCCGCAAGCCCAGATGAGTTCAGCAACTCCTGGGGGCATTCCCCCGACGTTATTCCAAGACACGCAAGAACTGTAAACTGACTCGTTTAACCTGGTTTGGCATTAGGCCGATCAATGAGATAGTTGTTTAGACATTGGATGATTGTGTCTAATTTGCTGTATTCGTGCATATTGATATTTTAAGCTATGACTGTCCTACGGCTGAATAAGCTGTCGTGCTTGCCTGTGAAATTGGTTGAGGTGCTAATTTGCCGTTCCTGTTGTAGCATTGCCTCTGCACCAGAGACCTAATCCCTTCCAAACCCCCTTCTTACAGGTAGAGTAAAAAAAAGATAGTCTCACTATCTATATTGTAGATTGAAAATAGAAGACTTACATGGAAACGTGAAATACCGCCCCCCATTTCTTGTAAGTAACTACAATAAGGTGTTGTCAGGTTCTCTCCCTTAAAGTTGCAAACTTGTGCCCACAGCAGCACTTAATTTCCGTGAACCGCTGAGCTCTAGCCCAGCTCCTGTAATGAACCCAGTAGATGGGAGGATGATGTCCTCTTTTTTGACCATCTACATGAATTCAATATTTCCGGGTCTGTTTGGCCCTTGTGATGCATCGTGTCTTACAAGACTGTTCATTCCCATTAGGTAATTTATTGAGTTGTACCGATGTGTACAAGTGTGTCCACATATTCAGCTATTGACCACCTTTGAAAATGTATGTGTTTTAATTATGTCCAGGTGGTGCTGTTGAATTACTAGACCTTTGTGACTGGTCATGTTGAGTCGGAGACATCTCGAGTCGTCAAAGCATTGTTTATATAGGAATAGCCGGGTAACTTCCATTCAGCGTCTATCTGGTTGGTCATCTGTGTCTAGAGTAATACCTGACCTTAGTATTTTATAAGTGTCTCATTAGGTTGACGGCTTATATCTGAGTGTGCCATTAGGATGCACTTATGAAAATTGTGCGAAGACTCGCCTATAATTTGTGTGTCAGCTGAGCCGCTGAAGTATTACCCGTGTTCGCTGAGATATGTTTGTTTGCGCCGGTGATCGACATTGTAAATCATTGTCATTAGAAGATCTTACTTAGCTTTGGCAATTGTTAGGCGCTCCTTGTACCTTGTTCAATTATTTCTCATTTATTCTTGAACGTAAAAATGTCCTTGTTGTGCAGTTTACGACGCTGCGAAAAGAATAAAGAAACTGAAGAATTCGCCTGTTCTTTGGTACCCGTTAGCGTCCGTAATTCCGCCCCGAAAAGTGAAGATCGCTAATCCACTGTTGAGTCGGAACAACCTAGAAATTTGTATTCTTTAGTTCTACCTATTCTGATTTCTCCAATATTCCACAGTCTGTCTCTGTCAGTCTCATCACTATTTATAACCATAACCTTACTTTTATCAGCAACAAAGTTCATCTTAAAATTTGTACTATATCCATTCACAATGTCAAGCATCCTTTGTAGTTTATCTCCAGATTCACTAACCACAACCACATCATCAGCGTACAACGAACAACTCAGTTTCTCTTTACTAACTTTCAATCCTAAGCCACTCATTCTCAGTCGAGCTGCTAATTCTTCTGTATACAATCCAAACAACAGAGACGACAGAGTTCACTTGAACTCGTCGAATTCGTGAACACACTTTCCAAGAAATCGTTCGCACGAAACTCCGGCCAACTGTAACTGCTGCAACCTATCTAACAAAGAAACCCACCAGAGACTTGCTTCATCAGAAAATCTGAATATGCTGTGGAAAATGCAAGAATATTTTCTGTACACAAAATGCAGCTACTATCTCTTAGAGAAAAATACAGTAATATATCTATTCAAGAATTCGTTCCTAATTTACTCGTGAGACACTGGTGAGTACGATATATGTTGCAAGTTTCCCGAATGAGACACTAAGATGGAGGCATTTATAATTCATGTTGATGAACTTGCAATTTCCAAGATCAAAAAAGTGTTGACTTTTAGATCAGTGCAAGCAATGCATAAGAACATCGGCCTGAGAATTGCACACAGCGTCAACATGCGCAGTATCAGTGAGGCGTCCAATGTAAATATCAACTGATGCGCGCACAGTTACCTCAGTCAACCTTAGCACATCTTGTGAAGTGAGCCAATGCTGTATTCAAAAGCTGCATCGTGAAACCCATGTCTCAATTTAAATCAATTATTTTCGTAAATAATTTAATTATATTTGAATTTAATTTAAACCAAATCCTTTATTAATCAATTCAAGTTCTTAATTTCTCAATTTTAATCGATATGTAATTCGAAGCTGAACAAGTAAGCAGGAAACTGCATTAACCCTACCAGACCTGAGGCCCTAACTTTTTATATTTAGACCAGACTGTCGAACATTTAGTCACGCCAAGTCAATTCCAACATATATAAGCAGACATTTGCAATGGCTAACCATGAAGTTTGCTTATTTTTGTTTGTGACGCATTTTTTTCACGTACTAGGTAAAGTACAAGAAATAAGATACAGCGGTAGAGTGGCAGATTCAGAAATTACGGACAATTCAGTGCAGCGGCTGAGAAAAATTACGCCGACGAATTCCCTTGACTTTCACAAACAGTGATATTGGACGACTATTTTTTTGCAAGAGCACAGGCTAAAACAGACAAGTCTTCGAGCAGCAGACCACTTCCCTATGACAGCAATGGCTTCACAATAGCAGAGCGAGTGAATATGGACGGGTGAATTTGGAAGAGTGAATACGGCGTGTAACCGCAAGAGAGTTGCCCACGCTAGCCTCTTGTACTCAGAATCTTGAGCTTGAAGATTTTTGAGGTACCACGTATCACAACGGAAAAAATCCTCAAATGCATCGGATGTAGAAGTTCCTGTAACCATATTGCATTGAAACGTAATCGAGGTACAGATTCAATTTGAGAGCAATACTCCGTTGAAAATTTGAGCAGCTTAATCATTGAGACTCAATTTGACTGATATTCTTTCAGGTTAGATAAGTTAGTTTAAGCCAACCTACCAGCAACAAAGGTGTTTCACACAGAGGAAGGAGGAAGATATTTCTTATGAACTTTAGGGAATGCGAAATCTTTGCATGCGATGTGTTCCTACGCAAGATCCCCTGCACATAGAAATAGTAAGTTGAGAGAGACGTTTATGAAACAAGAGAGAAGTAGGTGCTAAATAAAGTAGCAGTGAATCAAAAATTTATAGTTCGAAACATTTCAGCTAAACAAAACCTTTCCGGCTTCAACAAAAAGCCTACATAACCTTCAGCTTGGGACCTCACATTTTCCACTGGGAGTGCTTATCCCCTGATCCAATAGTTGCATCTCCCTGAGAGGTAAAAATTTTTCAGCATGAGAACTTGTTACTTTCTAAAAGAGCGTTTAACTAACATTGCAGCAGAAGCACGGTTGACCTAAAATATTACACTCATACGCACTACTGCAACATCAGCACACACTGCAACACTACTGATATTTTTTAATGGAATATGAAAGGAACTTTTTTTAATTTCATAAAACACTCACTGCTGTATACTTAAAAAAAGCAACGAGTATCAAATTCCTTGAGGTCTTAACTGAACATGAAAAAAAAAGAACAAAACGGCCTAAGGAAAATGCTTCTGAATGAGCATAGTTCACACTCCTAAATCCAAATAATAACTGATCACACAGCACAATTGTCATTCACATTGTTCCACACGGTTAGCATGCCAAACCTGTCATAAATTGCAAATGACAGTGAACACACAAACACGCTAAGAATTATTCCCGTTCCTCCACCCACATCCAAAAAAATTCAGTCAGTAACCGCATTTGTTACCATGACGTGCACACACCTGACGCTGCAGCGGAAGTGCGACCGCACTTGTACCTCGCTGTCCTCCTGTCTCTGTGTCCATACTAAGCCTTGTCTGCGAAATATGCTGCATAAATGTTTCGTCTTTTACAAACTTATTTGTTGCGAGGATTCCGAAAATTCAACAACACCAAAATAAAACACTCCTGAAATATATTTTCTTCGTCAATTTGAAATTTTCGGAGTAAAAGAATGTAACAAATTACCCATACAAGCAAGTGCGATTTAGTATCAAGTAGCACAGGTTCGAGTGTGCAAACGAAGTTCACCGAGATCTCTAGCAACCAACAGAAGCAAACTGGCCCAGAAAATAATGAATGTTCAACTGCAGGCCAGACCATCACGAAGGTCACGGAAGCCTTTGTATTGGAGTTGTTTTTTCCAGACACGAACAGGTGAGGCAAGCACTAGTAGGGCATTATTGTTGCTGGATCGCACGTGACCAGTTCGGTCACAGTATTCGAACGCTTCTAATTTTTACCCAGATTCTGGCTATGCTTGCTGAAGAGACAATAGAGAACACTCATTGTAAAATAGATATTTCTATTAAACCGTAGCCACATAATTGGTCTTCCCAACTTTTCTTCATGTTAGTACTGAAATTGTTGAATTTGGCCAAATGTTATCACAGAAACAAAAATGAGCGAGGACGGTGACAAGCAAAGCAAGCCACAAGCCAACAAGACTAGCAAAGTTACGTGGTCTGGAGATTGTACACGTTGACTTGCATTGACTTCACAAAGATTCGTGTACCGAAGGGTACGATCATTCCAGGAATGATTTTAATAATTACGAAACGAGACAGAATACTGAACTGAGAAATTCAAGAAAACAGTTTTACATCAAAAACGGCGGACACAGAACTGGGTGCTACGAACTCTGATAATACTAACTAAAAGATACTTTTATATCAATTGCACCTAAGTGACCTAACACGAATTACAAAAAAAATCGATGAGGTGAGTAGTTCCAATGCATGAGGTAACGTTTAAATCTCCGAGATGGAAGAAAAAACATGTGGAACACTGTTTTAATACATTAACAGTACACATTAGATTAGATGTTAGTTTAAGCCTCCCTAACCGCTAAAAAAAATTCGTTCCAAACAGAGGAAGAAGGAAGGCACCATTTAGTATGGAGTAAAGGGAACGCGAAATTTATGCGGAAAGTGCATAGAAAAAGGAAGTTGAGAAAGAAGTTCATGAAACAAGATAAAAGTTGAAGAAGAAAGTAGTAGATGCTGAAAGACAGGACAGCGGTGAATCAAAAAATGGTGGTCCTTAACATGACAAAAAAAAAAAACATTTTATTTCAACCAAAAAAAGGCCTACCTTACTCTCAGCTCGGGCCCTCACACATTTTCCCCCTGCGAATGCTAATTCCCATAGATACAATAGTTGTATCCCCTGAGGAGTAACAGTCCACATACCCGATAGAAATAGCAATATGTGCGGTATGAGAACAAAGAAGACGTCTAACAAGAATGCTGACGGCATTACGGGAGGCACGAGAGCTGGAAGAAGCGCTCCCACGGTGTGCTGCCCGTGATGGGAAAGGAAGTCACCTGGAAATTGGCCACCTGACGCGGCTCAGCTCCAGCGACTCCGCCGAACGCAGCAGACATCGAGAGACTCACGTCCCGACATCTCTCGTCTTTTCACATTACCCAAACTTTGGAATCGCACACCGGCTCTTTTGTGGACCGAAAATCAGATTCATTGAAAATGTGAAACAAATTATGAACAAAAAATCTACCACGGGTACCCAAATCGCTACGACCTTTTATAGCATTTCAATCTTAATCTTCAAACATCTGAACACAAATTTTACTGATACATCAGAAGTATCACGTACAAACCTTCGAGAGAAACATTTTGCTAAAACCACGAAAGCCCCAATAATAAGGTACAGACCATTTTTGCGACATGTACGTTCTTATCGCATAAGCGTTTTAAAATCTCAACGAAAGATCTTCCAGAATTACAATTTCCTGACAAAAACTGCTCGGTACCGAGCATCAATCACACGACACTCCCACCTACGTTCAGACGCAGGGTGAAGACGGGTTTAGCTGCGCGGCTTAGCCTGTATTTCGGGCAAAATCTTCTGCGCTAACTTTTCCAATAGAGTTCAGCCGTCATGATCATTCAGCATTTGGTAATTGCATTGCTGTTCGACCAAAATTAGCATTAAAAAATAAAGGATGCTGAATTCGCGATAGTGTTTTGTGCAGCTATAGGGAATAGAGATAGAAATTCATTAAAATCGTAGCCCAATCCTTGGAAGCATCATACATATGAACAGTAATTCGGTAAAGAAATTCGCGTATTAAGTATACCTTTAACACACTAGACACAAACAGTGATCGCATTCAAAACGTTTACCTTACAATACACTAACATAAAAACTGCCGGGATAAACTATATGTGAAGATAACTGAAGATCACAAGTTCCTCTCAACAAACATCAAACTTACATACGTACTTCACATTAGCATAACAAACTCAGCGAAGAATTTACAGCGTGACAAATAAAGACTCCATAGATTTACATTATCCAACGCAATTATCATTCGTACGTTAAAAAAAGTTGAATAAAAGACTCGTGGGATACCAGCTTAGATGGAACGAGAGCCAAGCCGGGGCACGTCTGGTATTCAGACACCGACGACAGAAAGAGAAACCTGCCTAACTCAGTTGACCTAATCTTCCCACGTAGGACGCCAGTGTGCGCTACGAGCTCGCGCATATTTTTCTTGCTTCATACAAGCAAATCTTGTCGTTGAACGCAATGTACCCACGTAACAATGTTCTTTAACATGATGGGTTAAACTGAAGTTCAGCGTTCGGCTCAAATGTAAAGACAATTTTAATAAACAATTTAGAAAATAATTAACATTAACTGGATCGTGCCTTCGTTTAGTTTTGATTAGGTCCTCATGAAAAATGAGTTTATGATTGCTGGTCACAAACTCTGGTTAGCAGAGAGATGAAAATCCCCTCCGTGACCACCGGTGGGTGACGCGCGGTCCAAATGTTGAAACGCTGCAGGTGAACACGCTAAAATTGTCAACGAAAGAGCACATATGAGGGAGGGTTCAATCTGGGAAATGCGGACTGGATGAACCGCAAGTGATGAAAGGGACATGTTTAGTGCTACTGAGCAGCGGGGTTAGGGTCAGAAATAGACTAGAGACTTCACAGACTTGAAATAATATCACACATCCAGAAAGTGGTTCGGACTCCAACCGACTGAAAACAGAGAAACTCGGAGCAAGTTCGACTCTCCTGGAACTTCCGAGTCCAGAGCACTATATAAGCAACATCGACTCACAAACAATTTACTAGTAAGGTCACTCCAGACCAAGCAAGGGCCGGATTTTCGAAACAGTTTATGGCGTAGAAGTGGCACAGCTCACATTGTTATTTTTTTAATCTCAAGTTTGATTGGACCTTTGAAGTTTTTTCCATGCAGCGTCACGTCAGAATGAGTTGGTAATGTGACTTAAATTTCAAGCGCAAGCTCGGTTTTAAAATATGGCCTAAGCTTAATTGGCCGATACTGAGCGAGTCGGAACATAGCTCAGACGTGGAGCTGAGCGGCTTTTTGTAGCATGCAGCAATCAAGAAGACAACGCGAGATTCAAATTTCTGAATAATAGCTTAATCGCATGGAAATTACGTTGAAGCTGATACGCACAAGCACAAACGTCATGATGAATGTCTTGAACAACCAAACGATTTTGGAGGATAATGTGCAGACGGAGTTTAAGGTTCATGTGTTCACTCCTTTCCGGCAACGTGCAATTGTTACACGAAATTGAAGAACGCCAAAAATGAGAAAATTGACTCGAACCGGAGCGAAGAAACCAGAATTTTTTTCGTGACCTATGGTCTTACGGCCGACCTACGCTAGGGCGTAGGCAAACAAATACAGTTGGTATTTCTGAGACCTATCAAATGATCTTTTCTGATGCGTTCACAGTCTCACGAAGCGTCTTACTATACTGGAGAACAATAACACAGCTATCACCACATGTTCTTCTCCACGCATTCGTAAACCATTGGGAAAAATTAGTTCTAGGAAGCGGATTTTCAAAATTCTTTAATGCGTTGCAATATGAAATACCGCAAGGTAAGTTTAGAGTCAACGTCAAATGTTTCGAAAATTGTGCCCCTGGAATATGAAAGCAGAACCACTGACATAAAATGAACAACCGAAGGTAAATGAGTACTTCATTCAAGTCTCTGAACCCATCACCACGGAATGCCGAGCACAGCATTCTTAGAAATCCCTCGTGACATCCAATATCGTAGCGTTCTGGAGTTTGAATTTTACGGTCATTCCTTCAACTCAAACCTCTCTTTGACAAACCATGTCCACTTTCCCTACATTTTGTCCATGTTTTTGGCAGTGAGACGTTGCGTGTTTTATATACAACTTATGCAACTTTTCTATTGGATGTTACGAACACGATCAGGGCTGCATACTGATGAATTAAATTTTAGATCAGAGTGCAAAATGAACCATGATGTCTACATTGAATAAATCTATTCAAGATGAATGTGAATGAATAATTTTTCAAGCCTCAAACTACATAAAATCTAGCAACCTCCAAAAAAAAACAGTAAAATTTGAAGAAATGAGCAACCTTTTAATTTTAGATACTCTAGTACCAGTGTTGACAGAATCAGATCTCATTCCATGTGTTTCGGGGTGTTCCATACAAATTATTCTACAAAAATTGTTGCAAATTAGTTTATAAAAGTAAATTCGGGTAGTGAGCCCTCCTCATTTCAATGTTTTTAACATTGTATAAGCAATAAGGTAAGCCTCTCAACGCATTCAAACAAAATAAAAATTAGAACCAACCTAACAACTACCGGACAGCAACCAACGACCTCATGCTGCAGTCACATGAAGGAAATCCAAACGGGTGCTACTGAGCAAAAAACCTGTTATTTTACCAGAGATGACATTTAAAAGTACCACCGGAATTACATCTCTAAATACGAATGTGAACGTCTTCGACCATCCTGGTGAAGCACGGTTTTCCGGTAGTCTTGTCATTGCGCAAAATTCTGCAGCGAATTCGGCTTTCCGCGTCAGCGTCGACCACAAATGGAAGTTTAGCCTAGTTTTACACTAAGCCTTGGAGTTCATTTCAGTTATTCAGACGCGATTCAAATGTTTCATCAAATGGTGAAACAGCTCGTAATGACAAATTTTAAAGGTGAGAAATAAAATCAAACGTCGACAACTGCAAGACAATTTGCCACATCATTGCAAGACTTTAAAACTCAAAAATTTTAAGTATAGAGTAACAATGTTTATAAGAATGCTAAATTACTTCTGCGTCTTTTGGCAGTAAAATCGTACGTCTAAGTGCATTTTTGGCCAGGAAATAGCGCTGTTAATTTGCATAAAATAATTGAAATATGACTTAGATACTTTCATATGCTTCACCTGAAAAATTACGAAATTTTAGTTACGACAGCCTAGCTAAGATGTAGCAACATGTTTACAAACAATTAATGATGTCGCAATGGCGGTTCGACTTCAGTAGCGTTGCCAAGTCTACTTCAAAGAACTTACGTTGTCAGAACGACACAAATCCTTCAAAAATCCAACACATGATTCCTGTCACGATGCCTGCGACTGCGAATGAGGACTAAGGGAACTGAACGGTTTTAAATTTAACATATAACAGTTAGTTTTTGCTTAACGGCAAACACTTTAGATTGAAAAATTACAAAAATAATAGTAACGCATAGCGAATTTCCGTCAGCTGCGCAACTCCTCATATTGATATACAATTACTTAATTACACAGAAAAGAAATAATAAAAATATTATAATTCACTTTAGCAAGCTGTAATACAAATTTTCTCAACGTTTACTAGTAGTTAAGAATGATGACATTCCTAAAAAAAAGGATGCGGAGAAACAGCAATTCTGTAAACCAAATAAAGCAAGAATCATGCTCGTTGATTTTAAAAGATAAACATAGTACCGTAGAGAGTTAAACCGGAACTATAAGCCAAAACAAAAGAAAAAATAACAAAATTACCTCGTCGTGGCATCTTGATATGTTCAGCAAGACCTATTTACAAAATTAATTCATATTCACGTCCCTGTCACCTAACATAGCGAAAAACAGAACCTCCGGGTCAACACTTCGTTCTCCGTTTATCGTACACAGTCGCACAACGACAGCAGACCACGCACTGACTGGACGAAAAGAGTGTTGCCAGTTGCCACTTGCCAGCCTGGAGCTTACCCGCAGAATTTCGGAACAAATAAACCCAGATTACAGAATTCAGTGAACCTTACAAAATCCGCATAATATATTATCGTTGCAAATAGAGGGGCATCTTAGATGCTAAGAAAATTGAAATACTAAGTTATTTGAAAATTGTGAAGTCAATGCTTATATAGGCATTAGTAGAGTGGTGGAGAGCCTCTGGCTTTGCGATCAAAAGCAGCAATGAGTTCCTCTCATGAGAGACACATTAAACCCTCGCATTTAAAATTTAATATGACATTTTGCTTCAACTACTGAGAAATGAATTACAAAAGCATTTTATATTTCAGAGGTGGTGAAACTTGTACACCCTTTCTTCATGTCTATACGATAATTTTACTTCACCCAAACCTAAAGCATTTCTAAAATAATATCGTCAATTATCGTCATAGACATAATGAAATTTTATGATTATCTTACGTTACAATGTAAAAATCTTGACGTCCATTATTACATACGACGTTTCACTGCAATAACTCACCATAAAATAATCGGACTCACCTGCAACGCTATTGTTGGTAAGAATTTGTACAGAAAAATGTGAAACTAAACCAAGTTTTGAATCTAAAACATGATTGGATTTTGAATGCATTACGAAAATTGATACCTAGTGCAAACCTTTACAGGTAAAGAGTATGTAAAACCTGCGTGTGTGTGTGCTTCACTTTTTACTATCCCTAATGAGACTAACTGACTCTTAACCTGTGTATAAGCAGTCGATTATGAAAGCACAAGCCTACACCTAGGTTCATTTGTAATCTATGTGAAAATTTTTTTTAGTTATTTGTTACTTTCGAGCGACACCAATCTATCGCCATGTTTCTATTTGATTTCATGCGTCCATTCTCGATGTTTTAATAGGGAATGCTGAGAGAATGAGGAAGCTGACGTTTTTGTTGTGTTTTATAGACTGTAACTCATTTTCTTGATAATTCTCTTAGAAAATTAGTAACTAGCTAATTTTTCGATTTCCACGTTTCAGTTTTTTAACTACGCTGACGCTAATTGTAGTAAGCAGTGTTGAAAATAGCAAACATTTAACTGGCCAGTGCCTTCATTTAAGTTTGATAAAGTATTTATAGAAATTGAGTTTGTGTCTGCTGGTCGGTCAGCAGCGTTATGAAAATTTCCTCCGTGTACCTCCGGTGGCTCACGTCGCAGTCAAAGTGTTAAGGTTTGTCTATCAATTAAAGACAGACCTTTCTCCTAAAATCCATTTTTTAAAGAAAATTACATGTACAAATTAAAAAAAACGTTCTTTCTTTCTTTTTTCTTGTGCAGAGGAACATGTTTTTACATACGCAGAGGTAACAAAAGGCAATCTTAAATAGTATTATTGTGGTAACATCCTCAAATTAGTTACTTGCTAATATTTAACAAAAAGAAAAATATAAACGGAATTTATCACAGCAAAAATTAGCAATTTTTGGCACCTGCTATGTAATTGAGAGCAAGTAGTGAGTATCGCGAGTTGTTTTTCAGATATTGAAATCGATAATTCAGGCAGAATTCAATCTCAGTAATGTATCCTAACTTTATTTTATAAGGAGATACATTACATTTGCATATTTCCTATTTAAATAAGTATGTTTCGTATGAGAGGTTTTTACTTAATTTCATTTTCTTTCTGCTTTGTGCTCATTGACACTGGCGAGTCAAAAAAATTGTGTGCTCAACCTATTTGATGCTCCCAAGCTGTTCTTTAATGTGAAATAAGGAAAAAAATTTTTACCATAGAACATTTAAGTAGCTTCAAATTCTCAAAGAGCATGAACCTAAATTTTTATATTGAAAATGGATTTACACGCAAATGATGCATCATGTCTTCTCATATTGCATTTAGGAAACTAGTTTTGTTTGCATTTTTAAGATGCGCTCAGTTCAACTTCATCTCAGTGTGCATTAATAGGAAATTAGAATTTAAGATTCCAAATCTTCGAGAGCTGATCTAACTTGTTCAATATCTCTGAATGTTATTTTAAATTTTATTTAATTTTCAAATTTTGCGAACAAAATATGAATGGTCTAAACTGCAGTATTATAAGTCTCTTAAACTCAACTTGGATGTGAACCCGTTCCTAACCTCGATTTAGTTACAGTTTTTTTCTAACGCAAGTAGTCCCTGCGCTAACAGTTACAAAATTTTCTGCATTTGCATCTTATTTAGTTAGCTATAACTGAGGACCAGTAAACTTGAACCAACTTCAAGTTTTACTGCGTATTGAAAAGATCTGTGATGGGTACAATTCCAAACGCAAAAAAACACCCGTCAGCGTGTGATGCAGGTTTTAAACCAAACAAGAAAAGTTCGGCAACACCTCCGCACCACATTCCCAATGCTGCAAAAGAGTATATAATGGCCAACGTCGTTTACTTATGATGAATACTTTTTCGTACCTCAGTTTGAATCATGAACGAATTTATCAAGAATTTGATGAGGTTTTATATATATCTTTATATCTATACCCTTAGAGCGCACATACTATTCACGGTGCTCTGTTGCTCCATTCAAAGTTGTCTAGCATTTGTGTTTCTTTTTCAAGTTTAGGAAAAATCGAAAAAATGATCGTACGAAAAAATAGCCTTAACTGCAACGAGTAACTTGGCGTTTTTTTGGGCATAATATCCGTTGATCAGGTCTAGCTGCATCCTATCATTAAATCATTCCTTTCAATACTGTAAAATATAATAATTTTACAAATTATAATAAATGCACAGAAACATGCACAAGCCAACATGTTTTTGTTTGGGAAATTACTTTTTTGTCAGTCATTGTTTCTTCTCAATCGTTATCTCTAAATTCTCTGTTTATTTGAACTGAAATTCTCAATGGAAACAGTCGCCATTGAGAAAACAGAAGTGAAACAACTTTTTAATTTAGTGCACACGTTTGTTCAAATACACCTGTAGAAACTCCATGCGATTATGTTCTGTCAGTGTCCCATGTCAACATGATAAGACAAATAGGAGTAGTTCAAAATAAAGAGACTAGTGAAATGTGGTCAAATAAATAGGCTTATTTTTAAAAGATAAGACAAATCATTGAACAATTCAGAGTAAAAGAAGCTATATATACAGAATTTTTTTTGAGAACATCTACGATTAGGGCATGAATTTTTAAGCTGATTTTTGATGTACATTGATTCCTAGCCGTGTGTCTATCGGACCTGACTCCGTGCGGGAAACGCGGGTTCGAATCTCGGCGCTGGTGGCGATTTTCTCTGTTGGGTATATGAGGAAATATTGTAAGCACAATACCCCACTCTACCCAGGTGTCTGAAATGGGTACCGGTCTTTGACCAGGGGAAAGCGTCATGGCGTCTTGGTGTTAGTTATAAGGAATTTGAAAAACCAATGTAAAAGGTGATATGTATCATGCTTCAATTGGAAACAAAGCATCCGTAGATGCCGATTTTTTTTTTTTTTTGTTTTCTTAATTGAAACAAAGGCATTTCAACAAATAATAGTGATTAATATACTTTAAATTTAGGATTTAGATGGCACATAAATTAGAATAGCCCAATAGAATAAAAATTCCTAATTAAATAGACTGTAACCACTTGCTAAAATTAACGTAGTATTTAGCGTGTGTTTTTGCTACAGTGAATATTTTTGGGGTAACTGAGCCATACCTCTGCAGGCCAATTCAGGGTAAATATGCGTACATTTTGTCGTCCAAGTGCAGCTGTGGATAGGACCTCTCATACGAATTTTATTTCGCACATTGATATCCATTCCAGTCGTGCCAACTTCATGAAGTGAGAGAGTTTCCCATCAGCTTGTTCATTATTTGGGTATGAAATTATTATTGATCGTTCGGCTATTTGCTAGTTTCCAAACAATTTAACTTAGTTGTCTTGTACAGATAAAACGTTTTCATCTAATATTGTTTATTTATTACATATGCTTTTTCACACCCTAGTTTGAATAATAAATGTTATTTTCAAATAAGCGGATGAGGTTTCACATTTATGTCTATATCTATACCCTTAGAGCGCATATACTCGTACTATTCACATTGCTCTGTTGCTCCATTCAGAGTTATCCGTTGAATAATGAACTTTTAATTTATACATTTTGATAAAAAATGTTAATGCTTGAGGGGAACAGCTATTTTTCCGAAAGGAAGTTGTAATGAATTAGATGTCACATTCAAATTGTTTGGTAATTATCCTAGTAATTAACCACGTAGTTTGTGCTCTTGCGGTGACAAGTTTACTTCTATCCTGAAGCAAATGTAAACAACTCCGGGCCAGCTGCTTACGTGTCAGGGGTCCTCGTACGGCTGTGGGGCGGATGCCTAAATTGCTTACGTAGTTATTTTACGTGTGAATGACATAAATTAATATATTACTTGCCATTCACGTTCAACTTTGGCTCTTTTGTCGATTAAGTATGGTTTTTGTTGAAATTTTGCCTATTTCGAGTCGAAATATCGGAAAAATTTTTGTTTGTGAAGTTAAAGAGTTGTAATTTATTT
Source organism: Platorchestia sp. MABIK (assembly GCA_014220935.1). Classification (NCBI taxonomy): domain Eukaryota; kingdom Metazoa; phylum Arthropoda; class Malacostraca; order Amphipoda; family Talitridae; genus Platorchestia; species Platorchestia sp. MABIK. Next base: position 56,225 of record JACJUY010003832.1, on the reverse strand, counting down.
TTTATAAGAACTGTAAACACATGAAAACACATTTTTTTCAGTTGTGTTTTTAAAAGACTTTTTTAAATAATTATTTTGAGCTTTGTTAAATTTTGCTATTTTCTGAAAAATGTTCTTATCTACTGTCCAGTGGAGATTAAAAAAAATGTTTGACAGCATGAGCTGGTAATAAGATATAAATATCAGTGATTTAGGAAAAAGAGTAAATAATAGGGTCAATATTGAATTTAAGCCTTTCACAGAAATTACAAATTCGGCTTCAAACAATCACTAAAGGATCCCATTTAAAAACGTTTTAAACGAATGACATTCTGCTCGCTGATGCGTTATTTTAGAGATATAACAATAATTAAGTTCAGATAGGAATAACATTATATGGTCGGTTGCTTAGTCGCCGCATTGTTGGGTGACGCCCGCTTTTCTGGCGGGACACGCCCACTTCTTGCCGGGTAATTAACACGGCTCGGTTTGGGTAAGTTAAGGTAAGCTATTTTAGGTTAATTTATGTTATTTTATGTTAGGTTATTTAACTAACCTACCCTAACCTTACCCATCGTAACGTTAATACGGTATTACAGCATATTTATGTGTCCGTTCCTTCACTTTTATATACGTTCTTATAACTTCAAAGTTGAATAACTCAAATATAACGCATCAGCAAGCAGAATGTCATTTGTGTATAACATTTTTAAATGTGTTCCTTTAGTGATTCTTTGGAACGGAATTTTTTAATTTCTGTGAAAGGCCTAAAATCAATATTGACCAATAAAAGAAAGTGTGGATATATCCAATACATAATTGTTTGAACTTTTCAAGAATTGGTATAGGCCATATAGGATAAAATATTGGGTATTGTTGCAGTTTAAGGTCGTGTCGGTAAATTTTTTCTTTTTTTTAACAAAGTATGTTTCTTAATGTAGAATCCAAATTAGGAAACCATTTTGGTTGGCGGCCCCTAGTTTTAAAGTTATAGGGAAAAACTAGAAATAAGATAAGCGTTCTAACAATAACTTTTAGCAATGGGGACCTGTGGGAAACGGGTTTGTTGCGTAAGACAGAATCAAGAGAGAAAATAAGGTTAGGTTAGGTTAGGTTAGCTTAGCTTAGGTTAGCTTAGCTTAGGTTAGCTTAGGTTACTTTAACTAGCTACTTTTCCACATTACTCAGGAGGTAGTAGTTTGGGTGTGTTAAGGCTGTGATTTATATTCCGTGTGCTGTTCTGTAGGAGGCCTTTGCTCCATGGTTTGTCAAGCTTAGGTCAGGTCATCATCAGTGTCATCATCATTCTCACAAGGTGCAGTTGCTTGTTCTTTGTCACTGCCTGGTGGATTTAATGCTGCAGCTTCCTCATTCTCACAAGAATTTTTATTAGATTTTTGTTTTTTTCCTATAACTTTAAAACTAGGGCCCGTCTACCAAAATGAATTTCAAATTTAGATTCTACATCAAAAAATTACCTATATTTAAAAAGAAGAAAGTATTTAATTGACACAAACTTACACTGCAACTTTACCAAATATTTTTTGTAGCTTTAATTGATTTTAATTTGAAAAATAGTACAGCATCATATATCTACCAGGCTTTTCCTCCTCATGGGAGGGTAGCCAACATCAAGCTATAATCATTCATCCTTAGTCATTAGGAGGTGAGAGAGACAGCACAAGCTGCACCAGAACTGCCCAAATCAATAGCAGCCCAGCACAACCATTTTCCACAGTCAGGCCCTACAGTCATAGCTGTTTTACCGCGACTGCTTCATTTGTGTGCAGCCTCCCCCCGCATATGACAGGACACACCATATACTCCATCACATGTGGGCAGGCTTCCATTGACCGTGTCAAATTATTCCATCCGTATACAATGCTTCCACTCACTTCTGCCTGCAGTCATCCCTCTTGCCACGTCCACAGTCAGACCTCTTGCCACGTCCACAGTCAGACCTCTTGCCACGTCCACAGTCAGACCTCTTGCCACGTCCATAGTCATCCCTCTTGCCACGTCCACAATCAGGCCCCTCTCATACAATGCACGTTTCACCCCATCTATCCAACTCATCCGTGGCCGTCCTCGCGCTCTAATACCATTTACCACCGACATATGAATCTTTTTACCAGCTGCTCATTCATTCTTTCACCATGCCTAAACTATTCAAGCTGTCTTACATCCACTCGCCCACTCAACTTTTTGACAATACCCGTCTGCTCCCTGATCAACTCATTCCTAATCCTCTCTTCTTGTTACTCCAAACATGCTCCTCAAACACTTCATCTCAAACATATCCAGCTTCTTCCTCTCAGCTGCTCTCAAACCCTAAGACTCTGCTCCATACAGCAAAACTGAAATGATTAAGCTTTCAAACAGCCTCCTTTTAGCACTTATACTCATACTTCTGCATTCAAAAACTTTCCTCATTGCACCCAATGTCTTGTAGCCTTCACTCACTCAGTGTCTCACTTCTACTTCCATACTATCATTCACAGCCCTGTCCAACCCAAAGTACCTAAAATGCTCTACCTCCTCTAACACGTTACCATTCATCCTCATATCCAAAATTCCAAACACTCCACCTCTTGAATATCTCATCACCTTGCTTTTATTTACATCCACTTTTAACTTACGCTTTTTGCGCACTAAATTATACAGCATAAAACCCTTAAAAAATTCCTAACCTAATGTAAGTTTCAGGAAGACTTATGCCACTGTAAAATTGACTATCAACATGTGACTGTGTGGAAACAGATATGCTTGGAGAAGCCAATGGTTCTAGATATGGTATTGCACCATAAGATTATGTGTACCCAACAAAATTATCTTGACCCTATTTTTTTGTATTGTCATGGCCTACTTCAACATCAACCAAGGGATCACCAGATAGGATATTCACAAATTTCTGTGTTATAAATTAATTTACTTAATGATTTTACTCAAGGAAAAAATTTATCTTATAAGCTACTTTTTTGAAATTTTCAGTAGACATGTATCCAAATTTTATCCACAATTAATTTAATCAAAGTTAGGATGTAGGTATGTCTTCCAATTCACTACCTGTTAAACTGTGCAAAATATATCTCTTCAGTGAAGCATCTTGTAAAGACACATGGACCAGATACTTTACAATTCACATTGCAATTAGTTAGTCAGAAGCACAAGCTTATCTTTCAATTTGGAGATGCTCCATGCTGTTATGACCACTGAAAGTAGTATAGTAAAGTTTAAAGGGACTTTTTAGGTGGCTGTCTTATTACAAGTTTTTGATAAATTTTGGTTCTGATCATGCTAGTCACTGGATAAAGCCTGTTTCATGTAAAAGATTGTAGTTTTCATTAAGTCAACTCTCATCTGAGGGATGTTTTATTTTACTCAGCTTCTGTTAAATTTATTTGAATTTTTTTTTAGACTCAAGTTTACTTTCCTGAAATCACTCATATCTTTAATATTATGGATTTTAATACATTTATTTCATTTCTGTTAGCTTTTAGATTGCAATCAGATCCTCTTATTTTTCTTGTATTTTTTTAGCTAGATAACATTCTTTAGATAGTGGACATGATTTGTGTAGTTAAGTGATAACCCATAGAATTGTATTGTATGTGTTCTTCTGCAGTTAAGTACAGTGTTCTCCTTTGTCTCCAGTTTGAACAGTGTTGAATTTGTTCTGTATTTTTGAAAGGCTCTTCATTTAAAAATTTGTTATCCATGTTATTAACCTTTTTTCAAATTTAGCATCTTCATTTGCTCTCCTTGTGAATAATCTATAGGTTATATTGCCAGTAGCATGCTCATCCTTATGCTTCATTTAAAGCCTGAAGTTAAATTGTAATAACCATTAGTTCATTTTTTTAACAGCCTAGGTTTGTAAATTTTGATGGTAAACACCAGAATTGCAACTTCTGAATGGGGACTTGCCAGTCAAGCAAGCTAGTGCTACTGTTGTTTGTTTGTATTGTAAACTTATATTCCGTCCACATAATGTATTGAGGCTTTATTTGTCATAATACTGCTTTGGATATACAATTTCATAGTTAATCATTCATGTATTGGTGAAAGTCTTTTGCCATTGAAGGATTTTCTTAGTTATAGTTTATTAAGTTTTTACCTAGATTTATTTGTTGTGTATGATTTAGCATGAGTTCAAAACTTGTTGATTTGCATGAAATTTTCATACATAACAATTGGTTAGCAGCCACATGTAATCTCACTGAGGTCAGGTGAAGTATACTCTCAAAGGCTAAAAATATGAGGTTTTAAATGGCAATGACTTGCTATCTTTTTGCAGTACATCCAGTCTATGAACAAAGAAGCATGCAAACTTTGAAAGTGGCACCACTTCTTGGTGCAACTCAAAAGATGGCACTGCACTCATCTCAGAAACTTAGGTATGTTGAGCATCCAATATTTAACCGACAACATTTAACCAATGTATCTCAAATATAAATACATAAGGAACACCATAAACCTTGCCTTGCACAAATTTTTATAAAATTCCTAATATGCACATGTCTTTGTAGTCTCTCATTTTTTTCAAATTTTCTATTTATTAACTCATTATTATTATTACAATCGTATTGTAGAAATATTTTTTCGGCTTCCTAATTTAGGAAAATTTGGAGTGAAAGCTCAATAAGAAGAAAAGGGTCTCATCTAAACTCTTCAATGTATCTTCTATATTTTCTAGAACTACCAAAAGACCGACCTGCATGTATAGTCTGCAAAATACTGTGGGTATTAAAGGGGACATACACCCAAAAGCAAGGAAATGGCTGTAACATTTGTTGTATGGGATCTAGATCTATGAAAATTGACTCAAATATGTATTTTTGAAAATAAATAGGGGTCGTCTTTATAACTTTTTCTCATTTTTGCCATAATTATGAAAATACTAGGGGGAAATGCAGGGTAATTGGTTATTTTTCAAAATTTATTTTCTTGAAGAATTTTTATTGTAGAGCAATGATTCAGATATCATTAAATGCGCAAAGAGCTGCTCTGTAAACTGGTATAAGATTTTTTTAATTCATTATAATTTCTGGTTACATTAAAATATCTACCAAAAAAGTGATGGCTTTTTCAACCTTTTTTTAAGATTCAAATAAATAAAATTATTGTGAAATTCAAAATAGTCCGACTCCTCATGCATCAACTCTTCGAACATCCAATGACACCGCTATCATTGCTACAATAAGTACTTTCTGAGAAGACATCTCTTGAAAAGTGTCCACCTTTTTCCCTCATTAGCTGTGTAATTATGGTGAAAATGGGAAAAACGTCTGGAGGCTATTTATTTTCAAAAATTCATATGAATGCCAATTTCAGAGATCTATATTCCATAGAAAGAACGGTACAGCCATTTAATTGATTCAGGCAATTTCTGCGTGTATATCCCCTTTAATGCAGCTGTGTGTTTTAATTGCATGTCACAAAGTAGGATGAGAACTCTGTTAAACATTGAGAATGAAAATTTTCATCTTACTTGAAATACTTCAACCCATTCCAAGCAGCAGAACTATGTATTGTTTGTCCCAAAAATGGTCCCATTCCTCGGCGCATCTACAAATAGTCGCTGTTTTATTTTGCCTGCTACACAAAAGCGGTGGCAACAATATAAAGACTGCATGCAAAAAAGTGTTGTCTGGCATCTGCTTCAGTTCCTCAGACTATTTTAAGCAAATTGAACAATGAGTTCAGTGTCTTACTAGATGTCAATATGGCTGGTGCATAATTGTGGAGTAGGAGAGGTAGCAGACTTGCTCCTCTACCTGCTTTGTTATGATTTTTTTGCTTGGTTTCTAAGTTATGATGAAATTTATTGACTTGTTGATATTTATTGTTTTCTAATGATTATGATAATCTCTAATTGTAATAAAAGTAATAATTTTATTTCACAAATCCTTCATACTTTTGTAAGCAAAACACTTCTTATGCATTCTGTTCAAGCTTTGAACTTTGGATTTGAAAAATCAGTTATCATATTCAGATGTAGCATTCCATCTGTGATTGTAAAAACATACATTTGTGGTCTCTCAACATATCTATGATTTCTGTGTCAGTACTCAAGTCACATGTCAAAAACAGAAATCCAATACAAGTCTATACATTAGAAATTATTCAAATTGAAATTTATTTCTGTCATTATTTATATGCGAGTCCAAATAAACTGTAATAAGTTTGCCGTTTTCATTTCTATATTTCAAAAAATTAGGTCCAACCTGATCCCATTAAGCTGTAGAAACTATATATAGTCACAAGCACATTCCTTCCATTTAGCAGCGCGACCATTTACAGCGTGTAGAAGTGACTGTCGTGAACAGCGGCAGCTACTGTTTATGATCATTTCAAAATTGTGCACTCCAGGAGGTACCCTGCCGCTTGGAATGGGTCAATTTTCATTGAATAGAATTGAGTTTTTTCTATGTATGGATTAGGAATGGTGAAAGTTAGAAACAAGCAACCATTATCTTTATTTCATTTTCCATAAAGCTAAGATGCTAGAATTATTGTTCAAATTTATTGTCGTAGGAAATTTTACTACTCTTGATGCTACTTGGTTTTAATCTTTACTGACTGATAATTATTCTTTTCATTTCAGACACCTGTTGCATTTTGTAAAAAGTACTATGAATATTTAATATTTCATTATCCTTTAAGAAAATTATTTCATAATAAATACTATTGTATAACTATCAATTTGGTAAGTTATTCATGTGTTTTTGTATGTGTATTAGAGTGTGTAATGTCTTAGTTTTGATTAAATAGAGAATAATTGATAGTAATTATTTAAGTAAAATCTTGAGTGGAGGGTGAAGAGCTGAAATAGAGTATTAATGAGATTTTGTCACATAAAACCCATTGTCAATTATATGTCAGATTTCTTTTATTCTTTCTTTCATTGATTCATGAGTCTGAGGGTAGCATAATTTACTTTAAATTATGTTCAAATTTCTAACCTGGAGAAAATAACCACAAATTACCCACCACCTGCAACACTATGCTGCATTCTTTTAAAGCCTCACATGAATACCTAAGGTTTGCTAGTGTTCAGCCTCAAGTATTTTCAACACAGTACAAATTTGCCCATAATATTTGTCTTCTTTGCAGAGGCATGGCTTTTTAAAGGAATGCAATTATTGTATCTATAGAAATTAGTGCTCTCAGAAGCAAGATGGGAAGTTTCAAGTGGAATGTTATGTAGCTTTTGTTGAAATAGAATGAGTTGATTTTCTATGGACGATCTTTTTTTATTCTCTGCTGTCAATTTTTTTAGCACCTATCACTTCCTTTTTCAACTTTTTTTTACCACATTGTTTTATGTGTAGGGTGTTCGGACACTCCTTGTGTATAGATTCACCATTCTCTTAATTCCACATTAACTGGTGCTATCCTTATTCCTTTATTGGGAACACTTTTTTTTGCAATTAGAGTGACTTAAACTAACTCATAATCTAATCTGAAGAAGTGAAGCATAAATACTTTGAGAGTTTGATTATTAGATTGTAAACAGTTAATGAAATGAATAGTTTTTACTAAAGAGGGCTAAAAATCCTTCTTTAGTCTTATCTTCCCTTTGAATTCAATTTTGTTTTTTTGAGAAGTGGTTTGGTTTATTATGATATTACAGTTCAATTTCTTGTGCAATCCATGTTAGCTTCAAATAGCCATTGGTGATAAACTAGGTAGGTATTGAATTTCACCTTATTTACTGTGTGTATCTAGAGATAGTAGCGGAGGCAAATTTCTTTTAAATTCATTCATTGGTTTGAATTGTTTGTAATATGTGAAAAAATTTGCTTTTTTTAGTGTTGAAAAATATTTGACAATGGAGTTAGGTTATCAACGTATAATGTAATATTCCAATGTTATGCTGAAATGTGCCCGAAAGTTTTGTTACCAGTGTGCATACAATAAAATACATTTCTTTGTGCTGCGTGTTCTGCGTGACCTAGCGTTCTTTTTAGGTTCTTATTAATTTTTTTGTCTAGACTCAGCATGGCTTCCAAAGGCAAAGACAACTCTATGAAATTGATCAGCCTTGTGACACTGACCATACAAAATGCAGCTGTGGCGCTCAGCATGCGCTACTCCAGAACACGAACAACGGATATGTTCATCGCTTCTACAGGTTTGTAAAATCCATGTCAGAACTCACCTATAGTACTTCTACAAGGCATGGTACCCATGATTTCACAGGCTTGTAAAATCCTAGCCTTAGCTGACCCTTACTGCACCTAAAGGACATGTTACTACTCTTAGGTATCCTGAACTAGGTGCTTGAGGTAGATGTGTAGGTATTGGTAATGAGTATTTGCCGCCAAGCAGGACAAATATTCTACTTATCAGCATGAGTTGACTTAAACCTTAATGCAATCTTACACAGTCATACCTCACCTTACAAAGTTAATTCCTTCTAGAAGTGGTTTTGTAACATGATTTTTCTGCGAGTAGAATTGCATTTTAACTGTGGATGGCCTGATTTGTTCCAATGCCCCAAATACTACTCTCTTAACCCTTTAAAAATTATATAAGTAAACCAATTTGGTGTGAAATATGTGCTAGAAGTAAAAGAAAATTATTTATTAGACTATTAAAATGAATAAGACGCGTAAACCATTTACCATCGGGCTTGGGCAACTATGAACAAAATACGTAAGAGTGAGTGCGTAGCAAAGTGAAGTTTGTGGTGGGTGAGGGAGTAGGAGGTGACTGCAAAGCCAAGCACACATTATTTGAATTTTTGAAGTTTTGCATTTGAAACAAATTTTTTTCATATTCAGAGGATAAAAATTTTACGTAAAGGCATGTTGTGACTGATTATTTGTTAGTTGGGTCATTGCTAAGGTGAGGTATAACTGTTTTCTATAGCATTTCATTTCTTTATAGCATTTCATTTTTATATTGCATTTACATCCTATTGTACTTGTTTTCATTATATTTTTCTTGTTCTTTTTTAGATCTTAATAGTTTCTAAGTGTCCGAGCAAATTTTATTCATTTTTATCAGTAAGATGATGCAGAGATGAATGTTCTGTTTCTCTGTGAAGGTGAAGCATCATTATATCATAACTAAATTTTGCTCCTACAAATAGATTTATTGTTACTCAGATTGAATCCAAAGCTGGAAGAGTTTTTATTGGTATACTGTTTTTTTTTTAACTGTTTTCCCTAATCATTCTTCAATTTCATGTGTCTCAAGGAAGTAAAAGACCAGGCTCCTGTGTTAGTGTATGTCCTTTTGCCATAGATGTAAGAAATGTGATAATGAACAAGAGCTAGAACAGTTTTCGTATTCCTTGTTCCCTATGCTTTTTATTTTTAAAAGGTGGCATCTCTAAGATACCTGGAAAGTAACAGATGATATTTCTATCCTCTAGTAGTTTGAATTTCTGGTAAGAAACCCAGAATAGAAGCTTGCCTGTGTTACATTGTTATGTAGCTGAAGTATATTCTTACCAGGATCTCCGCACCATAAATAATTGAAATCATCAAAGTTTTTCCTAACTTACTTGAAATTTTAAATTCAGTATGCATCTTCTATAATGATTTGCTAAAATGATGTTTTCATAATTTTGTATTCTTCTGCAAAGTGTTTATTTATTATTTATTTATCTATTCTAAATTCTTCTATTTATTTGCAAAATGTTCTCATAAATGCTACAAATTGTGTTTTGTTCTCACTCAGAATTGATCACTCAAAGTAGTTGGTATCTTACAAGTACTATTGTATGCTATACTACTTCACAGCTTTCTGTTTACAAAATCTTATGTTTTATTTGACAAATCAACGCTATCTAATCCCGTTATTTCAGCTATGACCAGCGAGAGGTCAGTGAAGTGAGTCACAAAGTTTGTTCGATTGTTGCCATAAATTTCTTTGATCATCTAGTTACAGAAATTTGGAATACTTGCCTGTGATGAAAATTTATTGGTATGCTTTATTTCTGTAGCCGTGCTGATGGCGGAGGTGGTGAAGTGCTTGGCTTCCGTTGCTCTTGTGGTCCGTGTTGAGTCTTCTGTCCAGGTGTGGAGATGCGTTGTGTTGCTTTATCTGTCTTACATTCATGTCCTAAAATATGAAAATTCTAATTTTTGATGTGTTGTGTACTTTTGTCAAATTGTGAGGTATTGTAGGTATCACCTCAGTGTTCTAACTTAACTTCTGGTTAACCAAATGTTGATTTTTATAGAAATCAATGTACAGTGGACCTCCGGGTTATGGTGCCCCTAGCTTACGTTTTTTCCGTAACAAAGTGGAATACAAAGTTTTTTCGTCCCCCTGTTGAGGCATTTTTACCACCTCACGGCATCAACAACAAATTCTCTTGTATGGCCAAAAAATTCCAGAATTTTAGCTTGGCGGTCGGTGTGCATACGTATGACTGTGCGAGCCTCGCACCACGCTCGTACGTCACTATATGCATCACTGTATACGTCGCAACGATGCTAGTCTGCTATTATATGCTATTGGCCCATCGTACAACGATTTGGTTTTACGATCCCAACTCTGGAACAGATTAATGTTGGGGGTCCATTGTACTTGAACTTGTATTTTAATGTTTTATGTGAGCAAATTACATCTGGTTTGACTTAGATTCTACCTTGTAATTTCATACTGCAAGGCTTAGCACTGCTCATGTTCATCAGACTGGGATCATGTCCATATACAACCAAGTGTGGAAGCACAAAGTGGACACTTTGAAAGTGTCTGTTCCTGCCTTTGTGTACCTCATCCAGAACAACCTCCTCTACGTCTCTGCTTCCAACTTGGACGCAGCCACATATCAGGTGAAGCTTCTTCTATTGTCTTTGTGTGTGTGGGTCTAAGAAAATATATTGAATTGAAAACTTATAACAATAGACAAATTGATATATAATGAAGCTCCTTTTATGGTCTGTGGAGGGGGTTTTATGAAAACGAGGTGGAAATTTTTTTGGAAACAAAGTAAGAGAGAAAAATTGACAATAGGTAAATATTTTCTTGCTTTCTTTGCATGAATGGGTTCGTGCAAAAATGAATTTCCAATTGGAAACCGAAAATGAAAAAGAAATTGATGTTAGGTGATGCTTCTTCTCTGTCAAATGCTAACAGGAAAAGAACATAAAACAGGTCTCAGTTGTGTAGGCCACATTCGGATATTTTTATCACAGATTTTGATGCTTGTGAGAAGGTTGTATTATTCATCAAGCACCTTAAGCTTGTGGTGTTTATTACATCAAGATGGATACAAAGCCATCAACTTGGGATGTGTGAACTTTTTTCCATTGAATCAGCATGTGTAGATGTACTTTTGTGTCCAATTTTAAAAAAGAATTTTTGATGGGTATCTTTATTGCTTTGTTCTTGGAAGTATTAGTTGGACTTGGGAAGCATAATTGAGGGCCAGGGTAGTCTCAATTCTTGAAATGTGGCATAATGTGGAAGTGTTTTATTTTATTGGGTACCCATCGTGAATTAAAAAAGTGTTTTGAGGATAAAATCTTATTTTTAGTGGGTACACTTCATAACTTACTGTTTCTATGCGGGCGGGATCCTATGCAGGAGCTCATGTGGTGCATAAATTCCGCATTCCCTTACATCCATGCTAAATGGTGCTTCCATATTTCCTCTGTCTGAACATCTTTTTTTTGTGGTAAGAGGGGCTAAAACTAATTAAAAATCAATCAATCATTTGTTGACTGGTGTAGAGGCGGTGCCTCCCATATCATCTGTACATTGTAACCTGATCTACTGTCCTGTACATGCCTTTCAGGTCACCTACCAGCTCAAGATCCTGACGACAGCCATGTTCGCCGTGACGATGATGGGTCGCAAGCTCAGCCCAGTGCAGTGGTTTGCTCTCGTGCTGCTCGTTGTGGGCGTGGCTATGGTGCAGCTGGCGGGAGGTGAGTTGTGTGCCTTGTGCTGGTGTGTGTCCTGTGCTAGAGTGGGTGTACCTTGTGCTAGAGTGGGTGTACCTTGTGCTAGAGTGGGTGTACCTTGTGCTAGAGTGGGTGTACCTTGTGCTAGAGTGGGTGTACCTTGTGCTAGAGTGGGTGTACCCTGTGCTAGAGTGGGTGTACCCTGTGCTAGAGTGTGAGAAGAAGTCCTTACCCTTCAGCACTTCAAGAATGAAGTTGTTTTCTGATGAGAAAAATGTTCCAGGGATCGTCTCTTGAATTGTGCATGTGCAGTTGAGTGAGAAGTTTTCAAGGACACGTTCTGGGTATGAAATTCATTTTATTTTGTATTGATTTAAACAAGCGACTGTAATGTGAGGTTTCGAGCTGGAGGTTAGATAGGTCTTTCTTTAGCTGGAATGAAAAACTTTTTGTTTCGTTAAAGGTTGTCTTTTCTCAGTTCACTTGTGTTCTTTTTTCAGGACCTATTGCTTGCTTCTCTTCAACTTTTATCAATTTTCATTAACTTCTTTCAATCTTACTGTTTCTATACTCGAGGAATCCTCTTTTGGGAATCTATTTGTAAATAGATCCCTGTTCCCTTAATTCTTTACTAAATGGTTATTTCCTCCCGTAAGAACACATTTTATGTAGTTAGAAACCTTTCCTCTGATAGCGATGAAATAATATGGCTTACTCTAATGCTCACGGTTTTAAGCATTTTTGAGTGTTCACTATGAAATCATGGCTTTCTTCATGGAAGGCAAACGTGAAACAAACTATTTGTTTCTTCTTATCAAGTCCGAAGAAGGCAAACTTTTTGTTTAATATTTTTGTTTTGTTCAAAGATTTCAACAGAACCCTTTTCCCAGTTTAATTATGGTATCGCGGTATCTGTGATTCTAGTCGCCCATTGGAGAGGTTTTACTTGAGCGATTAAAATCGTAGATGCTCCGGCGAAGAAGGTAGGCTGAGAATTTGCTGTTTTGCACTTTTTTGTAGGAGTCAGAAGAGCAAGGCTGTGTTAGAGCGCCAACGCGCCTCGGGACCGTGAGTAGCTCGTGACGCCCGTAATACGTTCACCGCGATGGGTTAAACTGAAGTTCAAAATTCAACTCATATTTAAAGTCATGAAGTTGTTCGCACATTTACAAATACCAAACATTAACTGGGTCCGTTGAATACCATCAATTTAAAAATATTATTAACATTTTTGAAACGACCCATCGGTGGGTCGTATCGCAAGCAACGTGTCAAGTGTCTCCTGCAGAGCTGCCAAAATACTAACCGACTCCGTCCACAGCAGCGGCGTTAGAACTGATCACAGAATGTCATGTTGGTTGAGTTCACTCAGCTAAAGCACCATGATCTTCTGTGGACGTGTCAGTTCCTATGAGTTTTGATTCGTTTTTCGTTTGGCTTTTTAGTTTTATCAAAATGTTTAACTGAATTTTGATGACTGAACTGATGACAAGTTTAAACGTATCATGATTTTGCTACACAGAGAATTAAACCTCACGTTTTTCTGCGTTATTGCATCAGCTCTTGCGCTGCGTGTGCAACGTAGATACCGTGATCAAAGTTCCTTGTTTGCAGCATCGTCGACTGCCGCAGTCGGACCTGAGGGCCAGAACAAAGTGGTGGGCGTGGCGGCCGCCATCGGTGCGTGTTGCTGCTCAGGCTTCGCGGGCATTTACTTCGAGAAGATCCTGAAGGGCTCGGACGTGTCCATTTGGATGAGGAACGTGCAGCTGTCCCTCGCCTCGCTGCCGCTGGGTCTGCTCACGTCGCTCGCCTACGACTGGCAAGACATCAGAAACAAAGGATTTTTCTTTGGTTACGACTCTTACGTCGCCTACCTCGTCGTCCTGAACGCCTTAGGGGGGCTGCTCGTCGCGATGGTCGTCAAGTACGCGGACAACATCCTCAAGAACTTCGCCACTTCCCTCGCCATCGTCTTGTCGATGCTCGTGTCCATCATGTTCTTCGGGTTCTCGATCAACCTCCAGTACGTTCTCGGCACTGGGCTCGTTATCACCTCCATATTCCTGTACAGCTACCAGCCACCCAAGCAACCCACTGTGTCTACCATCCAACAAGCTCCGCTACTGAAGGTATAATGTACTCGTACTCGGCTCTTGAGTTGTTGCTATCACTGTACATTTTGGGTGGGGCTCCGGGGTATAGTTGTTCACGTTTCTTGATTCAGCTAGAGACAGTTGATTCTCAAGTTGTGCGTCCTTGTGCAAACTTTAACATGTATTGGTAAAAATTAGTCCCGGTTATTCGTACACTCGTAAATCGTATTGGTTGCAGAACTGGAATTAATTTGTGTCCATATAAGTTAATTTTTGCTTAAGATGATTTAAAGCTAAAGGATCGAGTGTATTTAGGTACCTACTGTTCTTGCGTTGTTGAAAAGGGTGATACAAGAAGTCTTATTGCAAGGAAATCCGAAGCAGTAGAGCTCAACCTATCGAAATTAGCATACCCTTATCTTTATGCGACTCCACCTGAACTACAAGAAATCGAAATTAGTTTAACCTTACCTTTTAGGTGTAGGACTCCAGCTGTGATTGTTGTGGTGAAACTAAATTTTGCAGGACTCTGTCACCTCAAGTTGCTAGCTCAAATTGAGCGTCACTCCAGTTAGTGAGTAGGCTTCGCACTTAATGTAAGTTCCATTGCCTGTTTTATTCCTACTTATTTGTAATACTTTTATGAACGTCCATAGGATGATTTTTTCAGTGACTTAATTTTTTCCCTTAAATCTAGCGTTTTTGTGTCCTCTCTCTCTTCTTGATTCTGAAGTGCTTCGATCTATCTGACGCTATCTATAGTTTTCGAGTGATCAATTTTTTTGGGGGTAATTGTGTATTATATTAGTGCTTAAGCATCTCTTAGGTTAAGTTGTTTTCAATTGCTATAAACATATGCTAGGTTCAAGCTGCTATGATGCAGTTCCCTCCTTGATCAGCCTTGGTTAGGAGCTACTGAGAAATTCTCTTGCCTAAGTGCCTTGCTTATCAGTCTTTTCTGTGAGATTCGTGATTTTGCTGCATAGGGACGAGACGCTTCAAGTTTACCCTTCAAGCCAACGAACAACGAAGCCCAATCTGGCTATGAAATATTAACACGTTAACCGCCATGTGAGTCACCGGTGGTACACAGAGAAAATTTTCATAATGCTGCTGACCGACTAGTAGTCACTAACTCAATTTTCATTCAATTTTATCAAAGTTAAATGATGTTATTTAATGTTGATGTTCATTATTTTCGAAATTGCTGATTGCAATTAACTTTAAACTTGAGTTCAATATTGAACTTCAGTTTAACCCGTGGTGGTTAGCGTGTTAATTTGTTGCGTTCACCCGTCTGTGTACCAAAAGCAAATCAGGACATTCCAAGACTGTGACCGTAGGCGTGTTCTGCTTGGTTGTAGCAGACTTCTTTTTTAACTTGTGCTGGACTCATTCCTGAAACGTCGAACAGAAATCCCAGTGTGATTGCATTGCGTTTATGGGTCTTACCGCTGAATGCGAATTGTGTTGTAGGGTTAAGAGTACGTTTGTTTTCCCATGCATGAGAGTGGCTGGTTTCATTAGCGTGCGTAAGTCTATGGGAGAGGTGCTTCAGTTTTTCTACGTAGATACAAGTTTATTGGTGTAATATCGAGCATCTAAAAAGGATACTTAATGGCGACGTAACCAAATATTGATATTTAACGTTAATTCTAGCTTGTAATTCGAGCATAGCAGACAGGGTCATCCCCGAAACGGAGACTTTCATGCGCGATAAAAGTGGTTGAGGAAATTCCATTTTTGTCTGTGAAAGTGAACAGCCGAAAATGCATCTTATTTGCTTCTGGTGGAACGAAAGCCGCAAGTAATTGTATTTAGATTAAATTTAAGCTAATGTTTTTCTCTGAATTTATTTCTTTATTGTTGGCTCAGTAACACTGCTCAGGGATTAAGTTCCGGTGCTTGCTGTGTTGGGTTGCTGCGCCCTCTCTCTCTTCACTGCCTCCAGAAGAAATTATATCCCTTTATCTTCTTAAATTTCACACATTTTTTTTCTTTCTCTTGGTAAGTCATTTTGAACTTTCAATAAGAAGTACAGGACCAAGAAGACTATTCCTTCATGCGGACTTCATGGTACTCTTCTTTCTGAAAGTTCAAACCTTTTGCAGAGAAAAGTCTTAAAATTTTCTTGGAAAATTTTGTTCGTGACTTATTCTTACATCAAACCAGTATTGACCACGAAAGTTATACCTTTAATTGCTATATAATTCGAGAAAATTCACATGGATCTCTTACCTATTCTTACCGAAAATGTATCTGTATCATTAAACTTGAATTGAATTGAAAGGCGATGGCGGACTTGAGTTGAAACAGATCCGTGTTTCTGGAAGCTATTCTCAACGCCCTGACTACGTTTGCGCGGTTGCTACGGGTGGTAAGTTAAGTTAGGTTGTGTGTAGCTGAGTTGGAAAACCGATTTTATTGTTCGAATGCATTTTTATCTTTTCTAAAAAGTGTGGAAAATAAAGTGGCACGATAATATTTTTCTTTGTACGTTAAAATCTATCATAAGAGAAGGAAGTGAGGTTATTGAAATGCTATTCATTTAAACCAGCACGTAAATGAGCAATTTACCTGGTGGTACACATGTGACCACTGCGCATTAGTCAACGTGTTGAACCCGGAGAGCAAGTCTCAGATTCTGGCGGAAGTACAGTCGAGTGATCCGACATCATCTCGCGTGGCCTCGTCTTCTAGGGATAAAATGATTCCCAGTCACTCATTACTTGATTCATCACCTTATTACGATATTTGAGACACTGAGACTAACATTTATCTCGAAAAGTTAGGCTTGCATAAAATGACGTGTCACTTGGTGGCTCGCTGCACTTTCGGAACTTCGTTTCTTGTGAAAATGCGCCCACTTGTGTGCGGTAAGCTATGGCGACTCCGGGTACACTGGAGAGCTGCTGTGTGACTGCCAACTGCAGATGCGGTCTTTCATGCGCGGTACAGCAAGCGTCTCGCTCTTGCGGTTTCAAGGCCTGCGTTGCCCTCCGTCTCCTAATGCCAACTGCTGAATAGAATAGAATTAGTGCTGTAGCCCATCATAATAAGTTAATTTTGCGTGTAATGCGCTTAAGAAAACCATTCAGATTTAGTGGCGTGTTGTGTTACTTTGTGTGTGTAGCACCTGGACTTGGTAGTTGATCGAGTTCGTCATGCTTGTCTTTTTAACAATTTAAAACTTTTCATCTTGCCGTTGACATTGTTTTTAAAGTTAATGTTATAGCTTGCCTTCTATTGCTTGTTTGTTCCGTAGTGCAATCTATACTTATTGGGTCATAGGTTTTTTTTCTTGCGCGCTTGATGGCTGAGGATTGCTAAGTGTATTGGTGTGCTTTCTACGTGTCTTCCAGCAGTTCTTAGTCGCACATGTTATCCCCAGATCTCCGCCAGCTTTCCTTAGTTCCAAATGTGCCCTTGCAGCGATGTTCGGTACGGCCACTCTCGGTAAACTGTGCAGGCCCGAGTTTGTCTCATTTGGCGTCGGTGCCAGCATCACAATAGACGTATGTGTCCACTGTGTTGGTAGTCTCTGCCTTGGTCCAAGTTAGAATACGTTTTAAATACGAATACGGCTTTAAACCTGGTCTAAACCCATCTGGTGTTGGAGAATATCGTTTAGATCAAGTGTGTCGTTTCCAGAATTTTAGTGGACACTTGTGCGTTATTGTCTTCCCTTAGTAGTGCTACTGGTGCACGTTCTGCGCATGTTTCCCTGGTCTGTGAAAAAATATTTATTTAGGTGTAGCTTTCGTTTTTTTTAATTAATTAGCTTCTTAATTGTTGCAAATGAAGTAGGTTGTAATGTGCTGTCATATGTTTCATTATGTCCGTTAGTTTCTTTATTATTTTATTCATTACACAAAAAGATAGGAGGTAAGATAGTTTCAGATATTACGAGAGGAAACGCACCATGATTCTGACGACCGGTTTCGCCAGTCACAAAAGTTATCGTGTCTCATTCTTCCACTTTGTTATTTTCACTCTCCACATTGAAATTCTTTTAATATTGTTATTAAATCTACTTATTATTAGCACGTTTGAGGTTGGGTGCTGCAAACTGTTACATGACGTGGACATGTTACCGGAGGTTTTCAGTTGTTTCGCTTGCGGGGTTTGTCTTTTGATATTGCGCCACTACGTCCGTGGTTTCTGTCCGGGGGAGCTCGTTGTGAATTTGGCGGACAAATTAGTGTTAACGGTACGAACCAATTTGCATTTTCCAATTTGAGTTGTCCATTCTTCTTTGTGTGCTTAAATGAAACCTGTTTTGGAGAGAATCTCCACAGCATCGCTGTTAGGCTGATCCGTACCTGTTATTAGTTCTTCTTTGTCTGTTATCCTTGCCTTCACGTTCTGTTTTTCCAGTTCTGTGTTCGTTTTTGCACAATTTCTGGGCTTCCTTAATCTTAACCGTTGAAAATTTACCCAATTTTTGGAGTTTAATGCTTAACTTCGCATTATATGGTGTCACTTGGCTGGACTGAAATTTGCTTCAGAGGTTACCAATTTTGTCTCTTTCGCGCCAAAGTTTTCAAAATTGACTCGTTTTGAATAAAAATTTCGCCATGAAGTGCACTCGTCAACCCGATGGGATTACTGTAATTGGCAAAATTTCTTCAAAATAGAAGGTCGAAATTGATAACTTCGGCTAAATATGCCCAACAAGGCAACCCTGAGCTGCGTAGGAACATGGTACCTAACCTAACCTAACCTGACTCATCAGACCTGACTCAACTTACTCTTTCTATGCACCTTGTGCATAGATTGTTTCCTTAAGTCTACACTAAATGATGCCTTCCTCCTTCCTCTCTTTGGAACTCCTTGGTTGCGGTAGGGGAGGCTTAAACTAAAATCTAATATAAGATATTTTTCCTGGCGTTCATCTCATTTCGTCGAGTGTGCTAGCTTTGGATGTCATGAGGCGGCGTTGGAATACAGTGTGTTGGATGTAGGAAATGTATTTCCGGCCGTTATTCCATTCGTTATTTATTAAATAATTTATTTATTTTCTTACTACAGGAAAAGTTACGCTCTATATATCCATGAGAGACGAGTGGAAATGCCGTTATGTCTGTCATAAAAAGTAGTTTTCGAAAAGCATTCATGGGTGTGTAGCCATATTAATTTGTTAAATCAGTTACACAACTCGGCAAGGCTGTACAATATATTGAAACATTTCCTTCCATGGTGTGGGAGTCTCTTCTCTTTGTCTTGGTGTGATGTTCCCTCAAGGCAATGTGTCCTGCATGCTTCCTCACATGCACGCCTCGCTGTCGCTTCTGCGGCATGAACTCGACACTCCATGCGTGCGCTTGCCAGCTAAACTGGCTACTGACAAGCATTTATATTGGTGTGGTTGTACCAGCGCCGGACACTCATATGATTATTTAAACTCAAACTTCAGAAGGTAACGGTCGACCATCTTTTAAATGAGGTAATCTAATCCTACCCTCTCCCGTTGAGCATAAAGCCTCCAGAGGGCGCTCAGGAGCAAGAAATTAGGTAACTCCTCGACATCAGTTGGTTCTCGACGTGTTTTTATCTCGTAAACTTCACCATGCTAAGCGTGGGTTCAGTGTACTGCTTGAGCCTCTGGGTCTATGATGCTTGGGTCCCTGTGACTGGCTTAAATCCCCCTCAGAGGGATGCAACTATTGTATCTATGGGAATTAGCACTCCCAGGGGGGAAATGTGTGGGCCCGAGGTAGGCCATCTTTTTGTTGAAATAAAATGTTTTTGTTATATTAAGAACATCTTTTTTCGGTTCACTGCCGTACTGTTTTTCAGCAACTATTACTTTTTTCTTCGACTTTGATCTTGTTTCATAATCTTCTTTCTCAACTTACTGTTTCTATGCCCCTTCTGCATAGATTCATGGTGCCTGCCTCCTTCCTCTCTTTGGACCGCCTTTGTGGCGAATAGGGAGGCTTAGACTATTTAATAGTATAACTGGCCTAAATTTAAGATATTCTTAACTCTTCGCCGTTTACGTGAATTCAGAATCCACCTTTAGAAACAGCTGTGATGTTTCTTGTTGAATTTGTTCCCTAATGGAGTTCACTGCCGAGTGGCAATTCATTCACAATTCTAATGTCGGTGACAATCTGATACCAGCGCCAGCCCATTGACGGTGGTTGTGAGAACGGTAATTTGAGCAAAAAAATTAGATGGTAATGGGTTGAAGCCCAAGCTACGGCTTACTCAACATAATTCAGTGGCTCGAGTCGTGCGTTGGCAAATTTACAGTAGAGAGTGGAATTAATTGTGCATAAATCCAGTCTTGCGCCGTTATAGGGTTTTTAAGTTAGATGCGAGCATTTCACTTGGAACACTTCGCTGTTCGCTCCTAGAGTTCCTCCCCTATAGAGAAATGAATTGCTTCAGTCCCGATTTCTCAGCACAATGTGAGACAGTATTTCCACGTTGACACGTTCACTGTGGCGTATTAAACTGAAATTCAAGGTTCAACTCCAATTGACCTCTATTTCAAAATTCAGCTTTCAAATGTATAAAATTTGACTGAAAAGTGTCTTAGTCGGGCGTTAATTAATTATAAGTGAAAATGCATTTTGTGACCACCGGTGGGTATCGCGCAATGTGATAATCTCAGTGACCAGCAATGGGTCGCCAAGCAGGCAACATATTTATCAGAGAAAAATCTCTACACTTCTTTTTCCTTTGTGCATTTTTCTCAACTGCAATGCAATATTTTCTGATTTGATTAGTTTGAAAATGCAATTGGCTTATAAATGTTATACCAGATCCCCCACACTGTGATGCGACACCAAAGTTCTGTTTGGTTAACTTGATTGATCTTCAATAATGGACTACTTACGTCTCTTTTCATTAAATTTGTTTGTTCACTTGAATTATCATCCGCCAATTTAAAATTAAGACTAATTTCCTGTACCCATTGAAAGGCTTGCAGTAATAGAAGATGAAGCCAAAAAAACCTTGTCCGTTGTTGAAACTCGGTAAATAGGTGTAGTTTATTTTTTCATTATATACTTTGTATGTATTGCTTGCGAATTTCGGCTGCTCTATTTTCGGTGAGCTTTGTGCAAGTAAACTGTGTCTGAAGTTTGTTCTTCTTCTACTTTCCTTACCGACTCACCACAAGGTGCAATTACCCACTCGGTGACTGGCTAACAGTCGACCCACACACACATTACTGTTACAAGGTGATAATGTATATTCTGATGAGTGTGATACTAACTGGCATGAGGAGAAACAAGGACACACGTAGCTCTTGGGATTTTCATTTTGTCCCTTCCGTTTGTTTCACGAGGGGCTGTTGATAAGGGGCCGAATTTTCGAACGATTTAAGACGTCTAAAAAAAACATCCCCATTAATGCGCCTGATTCTTAAAATGAAAAGCAATGCAAAAATCAATGTACGTATGGTCATCTTTTTTTATCAACAAAATGAACACGCGTTCCTTTAGACTTTGTTGATTTTGTTAATAAAAAGATGACTACGTACAGCAATTTTTGCCTTGCTCTTTATTTCAGACGTCGTAGCGGTACAGCCGGCAGCGTAAGTTCTTCGTGAGGAAGGTGTTCTTTCAAAATCGGGCCTCAGATCTGATATGAGAAATGTGATAGACGTTTTTGGTCGAAAAAATTGCGTAGATTTAAAGGTCACCGAGCCCTTGCATCTCATTGCCTATGTCATCACTGACTTCTTTAAGGTACGGCGATGTTTTGAAAGGTAACAGGATAAATTTTTTCCGTATAGGGTATTTGACAGAATCATTCAGCCGGGGTTGCGATGTTAGCTTTTTTTGACAAAATCCCAATATTTAGGGTTTTTCTGGTCAAATTCGACCGTAAACATCACTCTGTGTTTGGCAACTCTTCCGGGTTTCCTGATACTAAGTTAGGTGCTAGGTTTATTTGAGAAAACTAAAATTTAGACATTTCGATTTGTTAACACTTCGACTGCTTGGTGACCCACCGGTGGTCACGTAAGGGATTCTCAGAATGTGATTCCCATGCTCATCAATTGCTCCTTATCTGATGATAGTTGGCTGGGTAGAAACGAGGAAATTTATCAGTTTTGTACTTGTTATTGGCAAACCCATGGGGAAAAATACTGGATGCAACAAAGATGTTTCCTCGCTGGTGATGCTTGTACTGTAAAAGCTAGCATTCGAACCACAAGAAACATGACCAGCTGTATCTATGCAATCAGAATTTTCTTTTCCGTAACGTAGTCTGATCGCGTACCTGGAATGTTTTTCATTTTTTTCGCAACAATAAATGATCACGCTACATCATATTCCTACAGAAAATTGTAGCCTCCGGGTATTGCCCTACGGACCTCATTTTAGAGTTCATTCCACCGCTGGAGATGCGAAAAAAGTAAAGGTAGTCAGGTAGTAAATATAAAGGTAGTAGTCAGGAGACGCGGCCCGTCAAAAGTTACGGTATTCGATACGGTGGTGTTCAATAATATTCGTGTCTTTTAATTCTTAAATTATCAGAGAAAATTAATTTCAAATTCCACTTCATCGGCACGGATAAGAAGCTAAATCGTCCATCTGTGATACGCGCCAATTTTTGCAATGTTCCCTACGGGTGAGAGACGGATCGACAGACGCAGCTCTTATTTTACAATAGTGTAGCTTTCAGGTTGTTGTAAAAATAATTGTACTAGCTATTCTGGCCTTGTTATAGAGGGTATCATGGTATTCTACGTAGCTAATCTCAAGATTAGCTGCTTGCTTAGCATGCAGTCTGGTTCAATTGAAGATTGGGAAAGACAGCTTTCAATAGCATCCCTTCCTTCTATTTAGGCAAGCAAAACCTAGCATAATGTGAATGCATTCAGTTACAATTCTGTAAGTCTTAAAAAGAGAAGTAGTGGACTCTTTACTATAAATTTTATGATTCGCAATACTAAGAAATATGGTCGTTCAATCATTTGACCTGCTTGGTCATAGCGTGCAGTTTCTAAACTCTGTAGGTTCGATTCTGACCAAGATATAGTATTGAGGTGATGGCATGCGTAGTGGACGCCCTCGCAAGAAGACACACACCGCACTCAGAAAACGAGAGCGCAACTTAAATCATTCACTATTCCTGAGACCAAAATTCGTGTTTCGTTTTTTATCGGACACAACATTTTATTGTGAATGGGGCTTTACCGTAGAATTAGATGTCGTGTTGACCAATGTTACGGGTTCCCTCGTCCGTATTTCAGTGTAGATTGGGAAAAGCTTATGATACATTTCTAGCCGCTGCTGTCACTCCTGCGGTAAGACTAACCGAAAGAAGCTCGGAAGTTGAAATAATTGTCAGAAACTAGCAAGTATTCTAATTTTGAAACCATGTACGTATAACGGGTGCAACAATTTTATTTTTAAAATCGCGCTACGTGCGGTTTGCTCTTTTCCCCCCTACTTTGTTTTTGACTAAGTTCATGCGACTAAGTTTCAGGCTGAAGAATAAGGACTAGTATTGAAAAGTCCAAAATGGAATGTTGCAAGACTAATTGTGACAAATGAGTAGTTAAATTAGTTACCAAATGCAACTCAGTCTTCCCTATTTAAAGAGTATTTTGAAAATTAAAAATAACATTTCACATGCAGTCATTCCACACAAACTTGTAATCCTCCGAAAACCCTAAAATTTTATTTGACAATGGGCGTACGCCGCTGGAAAAAGATGCCAGCAACAACCTGCATTGGTACGCGTAGCTCTATGGTAATTATTAGTTGTACTTTTAATTCAGTAACATTTGGGTGGCGGGATGTATTCCCGACACAAAGATAGGGCATCGCGCTGTGTGAGAAAGTCCTGAGTTTGATACCGCTCTGCTCGTCGCATTTTTCGTAGCAAACAGCTTCTCTGGTGATTTGGAAAACGGAAGAGACACGTAGAAGATAATTTAAGAAAATTTCTCCTACTCAGTGAGCTCACATTTCACTGTTTCTCTTCAGGTTGATTTTTGAAAAGTATTGTAATCGTAAACAAAACGTGATCAGAAAATGGAGCGTACAATGCGTGAGTCTTTTATTTAAAGGAAAAGCTTGATGACCGGAATAAGAAAGCCGTTGAAGCATCTTGGGGAAGCAAAGATTGCTGTGTTTGATAGTGTAGAAGTCTACGTGGCTTTGGCTGCACTTAATTCAGTTTTTTATAAATTTTAAAATTTTATAAATTTTATAAATTTTCAGAGAATTTTTAATTTGTTGTTGGTATGGACATGGTACCATGCTCCCCTGACTGTCAAACATTTTCTTGCTGAATGCCCAAGATACTCTGCTACCCTCAATGTGCGTTTCTCAAATCTTCGTGGCTGCGCAGAGGATGTGTTAATTGGAATACTCAGGGAAAGCGAGTGCCCAGGCTTCAACGCAGCAGCGTTGCAGCTGTTCCTGAAGAGGTGCAAGTTATATTCTGAGATTTAACAGGAAGCCACGTAGTAACGCACTATAACCAGACGTTACATCGCATTGGAAGATTGTAGATGAGGAAACTGCAATATGGCCGGGCGCGCTGCGTTGGTACCTCGGGGGTTTCAGCGTGGGTAAGGCGTCCGTCCAGCTGAAACCCCCTACGGGGTTGGGCTGCCCAGTGTGTTCCAATGTACTGTTGTTCAAAATTTCAATGGGGAGGCAATTATAACCTTGAGTTGTAATTGTAATCATGATCATATAATTTTTGATGTTCATATAATGTTGATGTTCATCTTACGTGGTAAATTGGAAAAGCCTGATACTGATTAAATTATGCGACCTTCAGTGCGATATAGTGTGAATAACTGAAGCGCCAGCAAACCCATGTTACGACTACTACTTGGCATAGCTTTCTGCTAACTAAAATTGAATAAAGAGTAAAATATCGTGCAAAATTTTTTAATTTAGCGTTTAAGAATGTTTACATGGCATTGAAAGTCAGAATTACTATCTCATCCTAACGTCCTGTATTCAGTTAAACTCTCCACACAGTTTGCTTAAGAAATCCTCAGTATGTTTTTCTGTTCAAAAAACAGAAATTATAAATTCACACATGGTGTACTAAATTCGTTAATCCTACATCATTTAAATTCGTTCCTGAGCAGCATAATTCTGCTTGAAATGTAACCAAACAGTCTACGATTTCAGCAAGGAATAACGTCCATTTTCTCGACCTTGCAGAGCTCAGAGGCGGACCGCAGCACCCGTACAAACAAGACGATGAACGTCAAAGTAAAGAATCGCGTAACTCGACTGTGAGCTCCGCAGAAACTCGGCAGGCTATTGTGCCTGCGGTGTGGGCCGCACCAGAGGGCAGGCCAGCGTGTGTGTGACGCGCTCAAATGATGCGTTAGTTAAAACATTGACTGCGATGGGTCAAACTGAAGTTCAGCATTCAACTCAAATCTAAATTCACAAAGTATTAAAAAATTTGTAGATACCAAACATTAACTGAGTCCATTAAATACCACTAATTTTGACAGATTGTTGAAACTTTTTCAAACGACCCTCGATGGGTCATTTCGCAGCAGGAAAAACTTTAGCCCGACCCACCGGTGGGTCGTATCGCAGTCAATGTGTTCATAGCTTCTGTTGACTTACATAGAGTCGTGTTAATGGACATGCGAAGACGACTTAGATGACCTCTTCAGTTGATGAAGGTAAGTAGTTAGTTATGGCTTAACATTGGCAGTGCAGCACAACACACGCGTCGTACTCTCGGTACATGCGTGTAGACGATTAGTTATAATAAATACTACTATTGCTTTTGTTACATCTATTTTTACAGGGGGTTCTATAAAATTATTCTACATATAAAGGCTTAAATATGCATTTGATAGGCTAGTATGGCTCTGTAGAGCTATATATGCATTTACTGTAATTTGTGCTCTTGGCGTGTCAGGTTGTCATTGTTGCGAGGTTTGTGCTTCTGCAATTTGTAGTCCGCTATCTAAGTTCTTGATGCTTGAACGCGACACTAGAATTAAAGACATTTTTTGTTCATGTATGCCTAACACAAATAATTTCTCAAAACTTGGGGATCGAACGCTGGCGTTGGGCCGGCGTGAGACACTGAACAGAATCTCGTGCAACGCACAGTATTATTTTTACTGAAAGACATTTAGGAATATTCAGTGGCGTCTTAGTTTTAAGTTCCTTCTTTCTTTCGTTTTTCAAAGTGTCAGTATTGGCTATGAAATTACGATGCTCGTTTGAGCGAGTAAAATGTATACGTTTGGGAAATGTTACAGCAGAGATGGAAGTGTTTCTCCTACTATCCCGAAACCAGTCCTCCAGAACGTGTCACAAGGTCGATAAAAAGCAAATAACTTAGAATAAACGCCGCAGATGCATAGGATGTCATTGTGATTTACACCAAATATTTGAATTTGTACTTAATGTTTTCACTCAAATAACTCCAAACAATTTTTTCACACAAATAATACATCAGTAGAATTATTACTTAGACAAAAACAATGGACAGGTTGAAATATGATAACTTGGCCGGACTAAGTTCAGTGGCTTCTACGGTATCTGAGATTAAAACACGACTGGCGAAATATACACATCGTCGAGATGCCATGTACTTTTATTCAAATAAATTCTAATACAACATATCACTTAGCGTCACATTCTTGCATTAACGGCTGCTCACTGTAGTGCATTCCAAAGCACTTGCTCTTTTTCAGCGTTCTGAAACGATTCGCTGTCTTTCTTTATAAAGGATGACGCAGCCTCTTCTAGGCGTTAATATTTAAATCAATAAGTGGCTGCATCACAAAGAATTTGTAGCGATTCGTGGCTACAAAATGATTAAGAAACACTCAGCTTCCCTTTAATATTAATTTGCAATGAAGACACTTGATTCGCGCTTCATTTTCCATAACTGATGAGATATTCTGAGTCTCGTTAAAAGAATGTTTTATTTCATTCAAGTCCATGTACGTCATATTACACCCACATTGGTTTTCAAATACCTTATGTGCTCATTTTTTTTACTCAGCGTCCGCTCTCCTAGATAGAGTAGAGATCGCTGAGAGCATTTCTCTTGAATGAGGATGCAGGTGTTCGCGCTGTGCATCTTGTCGCCGAGGTTACTCCGTGTGGTTGACGCCCGCCTTTCATGTGAAATAGCTGTGAGATCGTGCCCCGCAGTGCAAACCTGGTGCTTCTTCCCGTTGGGAAAATGAAGAGGTTGTCCATGAATCGTTACTTGAATTAAGGATGGATAGCAGCTCAACTTGGGCGTATACCACCGTTATGTCCGGGCATTAATGCCCAGGCTTTCTATAAGTGATGGTGATATGACGTGGATCAACTTGATTGGAATAAAATATCGTCTGTATTGGATCGACCAAACGCGCCACTTGCTTTTCAAATGAATTGATTTGTGTCGTCTTTAAAAGAGCTCTACCAATCTATGAATTCCATTTATGAAAACTTCTCTTGTTTTGAGCTCAGAAATTTCCATCTCTGCTCACGACGTTTGCACTTGACTTTGAACGTTATTGATTTTTCAAGTTTAGCTACCTACTATTAACCATTAATAAATTGCTCAGAATGTGCACTTTGTCGTTGCTATTTAAACTAAAGTATATTCATTTATTTAACAATTTTGCAGTTCTTGGAGAATAATATTTCCATACGTACAACGTTTGATATCCGTCCATTTTTTTTGCTCGTAGATCTTCACGTTTACTAATGTATTGTGATGAAAGTAAGTTCAAATTTTGAGGAAAAATATATTCTCCTTTGTTTTTTTTTATTCTTCAGGCTGGTTTTGCACTGTTCTTTTTTTTTTGCTGTTGCATTTTCGTTGCGTGATTGATGTTTCTCGGAGAGACTCAACTGTTAATAGTGAGTTTAGCGGCCTTTCCTTGGGTATTTGTACAGCTAAAACTATGTTCTATACTTTGTTCTATAGACTTTTAACTAAAGACAGTCAGTTCTAGTTTTTATTTCTTCATGGGGTTTACACAACATGTCATTCATTTTAGCTGTCTTAGCAGACTACAACATAAGGCCGCACTTCTCCATCATTTCCTGCCTGCGGTACTTAATTATTACTTTAGGTTGTGCCCGGTGACGGTGTTCTGATCATTTGTACTTAATACGAACTAGTCCATGTGGAAAATATATCATTTCATTAAAAATACCGCCTTTTTTCAATATAATTTCGGGGCATTGTCGTGTAACTTGTTTCCGAAGTTTCGCCATGAAGGCTCAACAATACTTTTGTCGAATAGACTATCGTCCTATTGAATATTACGCTAGATTATGATCAAGTAGAGTATGATCGACATGATTATGGTCGATTATATTGGCGTGCACTAGATTGAGATGAAGTAGAGTGTGATCGACATGATTATTATCGAATAAATTGTCGTTCACTAGATCGAGTGTAAGTAGAGTGTAATCGAGAGGATCATAGTCACTCGAGTATGGTCTCTGGAATTATTTTCGAGTAGAATTAGCGCTAGTCGGTTAGTATTGCTGACGGGATTAGTATTCATATATCATGAAATAGGTTGTCGTCAGGTAAATTTTGGTCGATGGGATTGCGTCCAATAAAAACATCATTATATTATAAGGTATGTACGCCGTGAATAATGGTCTAGTAGATTATATGCGAACAAATTGTGTACGTCGTGAATAATGGTCTGGTAGATTATGTGCGAACAAATTGTGTACGTCGTGAATAATGGTCTAGTGGATAATATTCGAAAAAATTATGTACGACGTGAATAATGGTCTGGTAGATTATATGCGAACAAATTATGTTTGATCTGATTAGCTTATGGTCGACTGGATATTGATTATGGTCCACTGTATTATGATTATCAGGTCAACTTCGTTGACATATCAGGGGGCAGGAATTTCATTATTTTTGCAAGCGGCGGGAGGTATGAGCCGCTCTGAAATTTTTCTGTAACCTTCACAAACCCTTCAACTCTTCATTATCTGTATGAATGTCAAAATATACCTCCATAAATAAAAATACATTTTAGTTTTTATCGAATTTGCACACTGATGTGCTTTTTTGAAAGTCGCTGAAGTGCCAGTTTCTCCCTTGATCATTCTGCATGGTCTCCGTGACAACCTGGTGACATTGCCCGTCTATTGTGATGTCAGCAGGAATAAAATCTTGAAACGCTTAACCCTTTAACATTCAAGATTATACGGCCCTCTTTCGAAAGAAGTCTGAATATACTGTATTTATACCTAAATTAATTACGTGTTTTTTTAAGTTAACTACAGAGCTGTCGTTTCTTTCTCATTTGGGTGTCGCAGACAACCCGATGGCAGCGCCAGTCCAATGACGGTGGTGGTGGTGACGGCAACATGAGTACAAAAATGCTCGTTATAAAGGGTTTACGCAGCAAACATTCCAGTCTTCATGAACAATCCTGAACACCTGCGACTGTGTGCTCATTTCAAACGAAAGTTTAAAGCAACGGAGTTTTGAGAATGTTACATCTTTAAATATTTTATACGAATGATAAGTATTCTAACTTTGTTGAAGAAACTTTGGCACCTTTCTTTGTTGTTGAAGAAACTTTGAGATTATTTTATGACGACCAAGGATGTACCTTATCTGAGTTTTCTGATTTTTTTCAATTTTTCAAGCACTGACCTTGTTAAGAAAACCTTGTTCCATTGCAGTTCTTGATCTTCGTACAAATATACATATATTTTTCTTCATTTTTCGTTCCTTAGCTATGTCACGGCATTAATATATTATTTCATTTTTAGAGGATTTGATTTGTTGTGTATAGACCAAAAAATTTAACTGTTTATTGTTAAACGTTTTCATTTCAGGTGCTTTTCACATCAGTCACGTGTAAGTTAAAATTTAGCGCTCAAGTCAAGAGCCATAAAGCGAGACTATGGTGCTATACGGGTTGTATGATGCGCTGTATGATGTAGATGCTGTCGTTATCTACTGTAATGCCCAATGCTATGTACACTTTCCTTACAAGATCGACATTTTCACTAACAAGTGTCATTCACGCAATAGAATATGCTAAGGGCTTCGTTATGATAATTGTTGCTTCACGATAATAATATTCTGTTACTTTGGTAATACTGGAAAATAATTTAGTGATTCTAATTTTATTGATACAGATTTCGTAACTGCGATTGATTTCTATTGCTTATATTTCATTTATTTTCCACAATTATCAATATCTGAATTATTGAAACAGGTCACGTTTCAATGTTTTCAATACCGGTGTTGCGTATGAATTGATCTCTGTAAGACGTCATAAGGATTAACATAAGGAGAGGATTTATCTATTACTCCCCGATGATTCAAGAGGAATAGCGAAGCAAGGAGGATTAAAACTCACCGTATCCAAGATACCGACCCATCTTCTGAAGATGATTAGATAACCGAACCCAGCTCGGCGGAATCTGGTGACAGCGTCTGTCCTCGTCAGTATATTTAACGGATTTAGCGCTCCTCGAGATATTCTAAGCTACACACAACTTGATGTACAGTACATGCGGCTGGAACTTGTAGTTTTAAATGACCGATGTTATTTTTCTTTTTACTCCTTATGTGAGGAGCTGAAATATCGTGTAACAGTCCCCTTGTATCATTGTAAGAAGGATGAGGTACACTTAATTCAAAGCTAGCGGATGCATTTCATGTTCATAATACACTCATTTTCTAAATTCCTTAAAGTTAATGCCAGAATTAAATGATGGTTGCCACCTGTAGAGCCGGTATCCATTCCATACACCTGCGTCAAACGGGGAATTGTGGCTAAGATCTCCTGATTCCCAACGAGAAGAAGCACCAACCTCACAATGTGGAGGGCCTCTTGCAATCATCCACGCAGGAAAGACGAGGACCAGGCATCAGTGACCATAGTTAATGAATGCAATTTAATTTTTTCCATTTGTGTTTACGCTATCAATTTTTGTCCTCCATCCCCGTGGTAGTGAAGACAAGAGACAATTGAATTAGCCAAATATGCGCTAGGTTGCAGTGAGGGGATCCGTGCAAGTGGCAACGAAGGTTCTTCAGCTACGAGTTGACTGATTTCACAATTATTGACAAGTTGTGTGTTTAAATCATTACAGTGTATGTTATTCGTTATGTTTATAGTATATGTTCGAACTTTGTCCATGAATTAAAGCAATTTAAGTGTGTGCAGTTGACGTATTTTTCGAGTAAATGTTTAGACGCTACGTCTGAACTAAATCAATATTAAATAAGCGTTCATACGTGTCGCTTACAGCGTTGATATCACTTCCCTGGCCAACATCGGTGCCCACCAGCTCTACATGTCCTCCTCACGCTGTGCGATACAGCAGGCGTGGGAAGTGAGGACTTTTGGCTAGTCATTCTCTGCAAGTTTTTGTGTTAAGTTTTATTTCGTTGGAAAACTTTGATGGCCTGCGATATTATTGGGTACTTTTGTTTGCGCGCTGAACGTGTTTGGATGAGTCGTCCCAAAAAGGGCGGTTTATCCCTCAAAATCACTTCAATTTAAGAAACAAGGCGAATTTAATAAAGAAAACTTTATAATTCAGTTATTGTTGCGATTAAATTGGTTCCATTCTTATTTAATTTATGACGAAGATTCGCACCGCTCACAAAACAGTTCGTTTTGTGGTCATTCAGATTTTGATATCCATTGAGGCATGAAGGAAGTAAAAATACTAGTAAAACTAGTCCAAATACATAAGCATTGCAACGAGCCAATCGTAGAATGGTGTAACATCCAAATAAGAAGTATAACCGAGAAAATAGTTTTCTTCAGTGTCTTCAGTAACAGGGTAGCGTAAAGATCATTTATAATCTCAAGTTATGTAGAGAATCTGTCTGTCGCATTGCACAATTCACTAGTTGATATGTTCACAGTCGTCGTGTACGGAATAGTATAGGAATTGTACTACATTTGTGCCGTTTTGTCATTACAGGGATAGTGAAGGTGATATTTTTGTACAACCACGGGACACGGTTTAAAATAAACAATGGTTTTATTAAAATATTTCTTTAACCTTTGCCTTCCATGCGTGCGACCGCTTCTCATTATAAATGAAAAGTTTCGGTTTATTTTGCGAAGCATTTCCAAGAATACTGGAGCCCGGTTTTGCGAAGCATTTCCAAGAATACTGGAGCCCGGTTTTGCAAAGCATTTCCAAGAATACCGGAGCCCGGTTTTGCAAAGCATTTCCAAGAATACCGGAGCCCGGTTTTGCAAAGCATTTCCAAGAATACCGGAGCCAGGTTTTGCAAAGCATTTCCAAGAATACCGGAGCCCGGTTTTGAAAGCATTTCCAAGAATACCGGAGCCAGGTTTTGCAAAGCATTTCGCGAAGCATTTACACGAATACCGGAGTGAGGTTTCAAAAGGTGCGCTGGGCCCACGTCAGAGAACGCCACACAGCGGCTCCAGTTTGAGCCCTGCATGGCTGCCCCTGCATGGCTGCCAGGTGCTCGAATTTTATTCGGAAAAAGGCTCAAACTTGCGAGTTATGGACAGAAAAATAGCACGTGCAGTAGCCAACTCGACAGAACTTTCACTGCCGGCTACACCGTTGCAACGACTTTAATTGATTGAGATGGACGAGTAATTTTCCTGCACTTGAAAGAAGTTCTCAGTGACGCAACTTCAAGGAGGTTTTATTTCAAAGCACAATTTCCTAAATTCTGATTTTTTTATAAATTCCTCTACGTTAACTATCATTTTCTGCACAAAAAAGTAATTTTATGGGAAATGAAACGTCGAATTACTCAAAAAAACTTTGCTTATAACCGTAGATCAAACAATTGAGTGACAGAAACATTGCTTGTAAGTAAAACACCCCCGACGGAACACCCAAATCCTCAAACAGCGTCTGAACTCGACGCTTGACGACGAGCGCGCCTTTAAACTTTGCTTTGCTTGTCACATCCAAACCCTGTTGTTAAAACCTAATTTACACCCACAGATTTTGTTGAAACTCGGCTAATTTATTCGGGTTTAAAATGGGCTGAAATACCAGTGTGGGTGATTTTAACAATCAGTTCATTTCCTACAACAGTGCATTAAGCCTCAAATTTAATTTAATTCACATTTACGATGGACTGAAATAGCACGAATGGCTTAAAAAACAGCTAATTTACAACCACAGATTTCATTAATTAAAACTTCATTTTATTCGCTTATCGATGCACTGTAACATCGGATGGTTTAACAATAAACCAATTTACATCCTTAATTACTTTCAATTTTACCAATTAACTTTTATCGATGTTTAGGATGCGCTTAAATATCAGTGCGGATGTTTTCTGTTATTTTCTGGGCTTCTTTGGAGGCGGAGGTGACGGCCTTGTCTACGCGGCCCATGGCGGAGTCTATTTTCTTCTCGTGTTTCTTGAAGAGCGGCAGGATCACCTTGTTGTAGATGATGGTCGCCCCGTTGAACTCGGACGGCGAGAAGCACCACACCAGGAATAACACCTGCCGCACAGGGAGGGCAAAATTTAGATCCTTCGTCGAAATTCATCGAGGAGAACTCGATACCGACGCAAGTTATGGTCTACATTCAAAACCAATGAACACCAAAACGTGGATATGTCTTTTTTAGGGGATTAAAAAATTTTTCACTCTGAAAGAACGCGAATAAGAACTGAAGATAGGGATTTTAAAACGATAATACTACAGAATGAAAGGAATACAGCTGGTGTGCTTACAAAATCTACGGGTTTTACTCCCAAGTTTGTATTTCGCAGTTGAGACCGATGAATATATTCTCCACGGAACCAGAAAGATTAGGTTAATTAATATATATTACACTTGAAAGAATACAAACCTTTCCATCAACTCCGAAAATGCTCATAATTTTGCTTACAGAGATAACGCTTAATTTACTTTGGGCAATAAACTTACGAAGGTTATAGCAAACTCACTGAGACTGTTTCGAACTTTTCGAGGTAATGATAAACTTAATTGTAATGTTTGATTTAATAAACAAAGGAATGTCATAGCAAACTCACAGAGACTATTTTGAACTTTATGAGGTAATAATAAACTTACAGAAACACTAGCACGGCTTGCATATCCTGAGCAATGCCTGCTGTGTGGCCTAGCAATGAATAAAAGCGAACAGATGAGCTCTAGCTTTTCAAAAATGCCAACACGTTTACAAGGACTAGAAACTCGTCACAGAGTAAAATTCAAGGTATGCAATGTAGTAGTTTTTGAGGAATTGTCAATAGTTTTTGAGGAATTGATTTGTACTTGAAGATCATAACCCAAATTTACAAAATTGAATGAAGTTCTTAAAAGCTCATGAAAATTTTAGTCTTCAACTAAAATGAATGAATTACGCATGAACTCAATCATTCTTGGTGATAACTTTGTAATTGAGTTACTCATTTTACATTGATTGCAATTTAGCACATTTAGTAATTAAAATTTATTAAAGTTGTATTAATTTCAGTAATTGTAAATCATTCAATTTATAGTAATTATAGTAATTGTAAATAACCAATATTACTTTTCATTTAGTAGTTGAAGTTCATTAATTTTGTAAAATAATAAACTACAGGGTTACTTGTTTTATAATTTGGTAAACAGTTCGAATTAACTCATTGCATGATTAGGTTAGTAATTGTAGGTCATTATGTAATTTACTTAGAAGTTGTAACTTATTACATGTTCGAGACAATTAGTAGTTACCAAAGCAGTTGCCTTTCACTAATATTCAGATTTATTTAGCCGTTGTTATTCTGTAAATAATTCAGACTTTACCTTGGCCAGCCAATAAAATGGAATCCAGGAGAGAAGAAAGCCGGAGAAAGTGTCCAGGAGCGAGAAGCTGGCGAACACCACCCAGTACGTCAGCCATTTGGTGTCGTCAGCTTTACAGCTCGTCTCCAGCGCCTGCTCAACACAATTAATGGCCTGGTCAATAGAACATCAAATAATGAAACAAGCAAGTCACCACACCCTCTTGTTCCGTCTAAGATTCAAGGCCCACGGTCCCCATCACTGCTTCAATAGCACCTCCGTTTTTGCCCCATTTCATGCATAAAAACAATTTTGAATGAAATAAAACGTCAACTTACTCGAAAAATTCTCTCACTCAACTTTAAATCAAGCAAATTAGTGATCTTAACATCGCTAGTAGTTGAAAAATAAAAGGAAAAAATACAATCCTTTTACCCACCAACGTAGGTTAAATGAGAACATTGGGTAGCAATCTAATTTTAGTGCATTTATGCCGCTAACGAAATGAAAACTAGATTTAACGAAAAGGAAACAAATAGACAAACTTTAAATGCTAGAGAAACGCCCTCGATGACTAAACTTAATATTTAAAACAATTTTACACGCAGAGATTTTGAGCGAGACTGCATACCTCAACACGCGGCTTCAGTGCTCGTTGAAGTTTCAAAATGAAAGACAGCAATGCTACAGAGTTAAATTTTAAAATAAATCATACGGCTTACCCCGAATTTTCTAGTTCACGTTATCTTCATTCTGACATTTATGGAGTGTTAAAAAAGTGGCACCATGTTTAAAATTAGCGCTGTACGTTGAAAAATTTATGGTAATAGCCCCCGACACCATGCATGATGCCAGAAACTAACGATATCGATCGTTCCGCTTGAAGAGAATATTTGGGATGCGTTCGTAATTACAATGATTTTTCTGCTTTTGACCGAAGGTGGAAAGACTGAGAAGCAAGCATAATAGGGTTCCGACTACAACCTCTCCAACCCGTCTGCTTTGTTTTCCATGTTGCCAGAGGAGCTTTCTTGCTCTTGAAATGTGCATACCATCCGGATTTTTACGGCCACACAACAATGATTCTGGTCAACTAGACGCTGCAGTATGCAGGATACAAGACGCCACTTAACAATGATGATAGTCACCTTGACGATACAGTAGACAAAATACAAGACGCCACACAACAATGATAGTCACCTTGACGCTGCAGTACGCAGGATACAAGACGCCACACAACAATGATGATAGTCCCCTTGACGCTGCAGTAGACAGGATACAAGACGCCCCTTAACAATGAAAGTCACCTTGACGCTGCAATACGCAGGATACACGACGCCACACAGCAACGATGATAGTCACCTTGACGCTGCAGTAGACAGGATACAAGACGCCACACAACAACGATGATAATACCTTGACGCTGCAGTACGCACGATACAAGACGCCACACAACAATGATAGTCACCTTGACGCTGCAGTACGCAGGATACACGAAGCCCACGAGGTTACTGATGAGCTGTGCGAGGTGTCCAAAAATGAGGTACACAGCCAGCACGGCCATTCCGCCTGTCGAGTTCAAATAAATTCATAGTATCAATTTCATGCAAAACTTGGATGTCGCTTGTAGCAAGTTCGAGGGACATGATTACGTACGAAACATCGCGTTCAACCATATCTTAGACTATGAACTATAACTATGAGGGGAATTTTAACGTCGTAACTGTACAGTTGACTGCGAAAGTTCTTGGGAAGACTTGGCCACGCTATGTACTGTTTTTCTGACAAAAATCTTCAAGTTTGAGTTTTTAAAAATGGAATTTGAGGATCTAGGATCGGAAAAATGGCAAGTGGCCTCGGCCAAGTCGTCAGAAGAGCTTTCACTGCCTGCAGTGCCGCTTAAACGACGTAAACTGTTCGAAAATTACACTCCATGGAAATCCTCTGCATTGCAATATACGACACAGATCATTGTCTCAATTCAGAGTATAATTTGAATAGGAAAGCCTATTTCCTCAACTACTCGTGCTATCCTACCGAACCTAGAAGACTAAAGGTCTCTGTGCAGCTTACCTTGCTAATTAGAATTCTATCGGGATGAAATTGCAGAAACTTTGTAATTATATTGTATCCTATGAAACCCTTTAAATTCCGAGATAATTTGCTTCTCATTAGCTCCCGTGATAATTCAAATTTTGCTCCAGCCATGTCGGAAATGAACAGAGCCAAGAAACGTGAGGGCGCAACACAAGATCTACACCAAATTCTACTCAACACTTTTGTATGCTTGCATGTCCGTATTCCATGTGCTCACCGGTATTAGCTTCCAAAACACATCCCACTATATATTGAACTTTTTCAGCTTCCTGAAACAAAGCGGACAGTGTTCAAGTTCGCATATAATTATATTGTTCGAGGTATCTGCATGATAGTGAAGGCTAAGGAGCTGAAACCTTCTACTTCTGAACGCACCTTCCATAAATAGAAAGGAAATGCTGCACTTCTTTTTACAGTGCTAAAATTTTGAAATAAATCTATCTTGCATTTCACACGCAGAACCAATGCTTCGGTAAAAGTCGGGATAACTTTTTCCTTACTTAAATTTAATTGCGTGAAAATTACCATCCTAACTCAGCCTTTATCTCCAATTACGCACTAAATAATTTAACGTTTTCAGGACTCACCTAACTAAACTTAATACCTCTCAGTCTAATATGATGACGTCGCGCCAATTCCGAGACATGCTATAGATATCCTCTATATGAATAAATGATTTAGTAATCCAAGTACAGAAATAAATAATACAGTAATCCAGTTATCTGAGCAAACAATTTCATTCGATTTCAGGATCAAATAATCATATATTAGATGTTAAGAGAATAGACTGAAGTAACACTATGAGAATTTAAAAATTTGAATTTAAAAAATAAACCTTAAGCTACCGGACGATTTTCGTTCCGGGACCATGACTTGATCCTAAGCTGGAGAACTGCTGTCACTGACGGCCAAAGCTTAAATTCACAGCTCAACGACATTCTGAAATTGAAAATTTGTTAGCCAGCGAGTGTGTCGAAACCGAAAGAAGTTAAAAATTATTTCATTTGATGCTTTAGTGCAGTAATTCAAGGATTTCTCTCAAAACTTAAGGCGTCCAGCGTACTTATACACTTCTTCAAATAATTATTGTTGCTAACGAGCAGAGGCGTGAACCCTGCATATCAAGGTCATGCATTGAATGCAAATTTGTGTCGTTAATTCATCACAGTCTTTTGACATTCTCTTCACCAAGGTTGCTGGTTTCGATAATGTTACATTAATATTAGATAAGTTAGTTCAAGCCCTCTAACCTCAACAAAGGTGTTCCAAGGACAGAAAGGCACCATTATGTATGGAGTTTGGGAAACGAGGCTCAATGCACAAGGTGTGTTCCCTTGTAAGATTCTCAGCGCATAGAAACAGTAGGTTTAAGAAAGAAAATTATAAAATGAGGTAAAAGTTGAAGTGTGTCAGAAGTGGCATCAACAGGACAGCAGCTACTCGAAATAAGATGGCTCCAAACAAAACAAAAGCCTTTTCTATATCATTAAAAAAATAAGAGGGCATACCTTGCCTTCAGTTCAAGACCTCACATTTGGGAGGGCTGATTCCCATAGATACAATAGCTGTATTCCCCTGAAGGGTGTAAGACTACGTGGATGGATTGAAGTTAGTAGTCCACGGTGGCTGAAAAAAATGCCTCCTGAACAATCAGCAACGAGAATTCCACCGGAAGCAAATCCAAAATGAAATAATTTCAAATTTGAGAATGAGAATTCAATTTGCTGAAAGTACTGTTTTTACTCACCGTATTTTAAGTATGGTCGGTTCTTTTCATCGGTCAGTTTTTTGACATTCTCTTCTCCAAGAGACCTATTGGCGTACTGCCAAAACAAATCTTCAATAATAGTGGAATTCTTAGAAGAAGACATCACGGCACCTCTTTGATGTGATCAAAATTTAAAAAACAGGGATTCTCGAGGCACTTTTTACGACTCCGACCCCGTGAACTGCGGAACAATAACTGCCGTGAGTTTGAGGGACCTGCCAAAGAGACTAAAGTGCTGATACTGCAGGGTCCGATCAGATAATATAATCGAACTCTGTGAGGGCCATGACGCAGTCCAGATACGATAACCGCGGTGTCGTATCACGAGTGCCTTATCATCCATCGCACACTAACAGAAAAAACTGTCGATCCTCAAGTTGAACAGTACCATCTTACGCGAACCTCAACTTATACGAGTAAAAATTTATCCCAATTTCTCTATTTATGGTGCTTGCTCCATTCAACCTATGAATAACTGGGCCATTTTTTATTTGCTTATGTTCTGGTTCGCGTGAGACGATGTATAACTTGAGGAGTAACTGCGCAGGATATAACTAGGCTGTAGCTAAAAATCCATTAGTTCTAAGCACGCAGATTGAACAGCTTTCTCGTGGGATTAAATTGTAATGATCAGAGGATACGAAAATTTGAAAACGGGAAGAGCAAAGGTTTTAAATCTTCGAACACTAACTGAAAATTCATAATAATTCTTGCTTGTATCGTTAGAGCATCGCAAGTTCTTGGTGCTATTAAATTCCTTAAAGATTAGACATGGGAATTTCGAACAACCAAGGCATAAGCTTCCAAATTTTATAGACCGTATTTGACTCATGGAGGCATAGATAGTAAATGAGACAGAGATATAAGAAGTTCTTCGACAACGTCTCAGAGATAAGGGACTCTCTCACACGACTAAATATATGGCTTAGATCATACCTACTGATGCAGCAACATACCGATGGAACTAGTGTGTGACTCATGTCTAATGCAATAGATACGATGACAGCAATCAAGCACCCAATGCGATATTCGATGAGGCAACACACTGGACTGCCTCCGTAAAGGTTATTTCATCATAATTCTTACATGATGCAGAAATAAACATGACCTGTTCATATTCAGCATAAGCTCCTTGAGTTTTTCTGTTCCTCGGCGGTTGAGGTCGTTCTTGTATCTCATCGATGTCTTAATTTGATTTAATTAATTTTATTTTTTTACAAATCTTGAGGCCCCACTCGGGAGCTTCGCGCCGTAGGGAGCTTCAGTTTTTTTCAGTTCCACGATCGTTTCGAGGCATCGACTTATGAAGCAACGGGAAACAAAACATTTGTCAAGTTACCTCATTCAATTCAAGACGGCAACTGATGAAATAACGTAAAATATGCTACCTCGCTCTATTAAATCAAAATAGTAATGATTAACAAAGAAAACATCACTACGATCTCCCAGTTTCAAGACATCACGATGGCAGATATA
This sequence comes from Platorchestia sp. MABIK, assembly GCA_014220935.1. Taxonomy (NCBI): domain Eukaryota; kingdom Metazoa; phylum Arthropoda; class Malacostraca; order Amphipoda; family Talitridae; genus Platorchestia; species Platorchestia sp. MABIK. The sequence continues at coordinate 16,235 of JACJUY010003832.1, read as the reverse complement.
TAGTCTTGAAGCGTTAAACGTTAAATTCATGGCTGAACATGATCCCACTGACAGCACGAACTCCGAGTCCGGTAATTAATGTGTAACACCGAGCACTCAGGAGCAGCTGTTAATCTTAGCCTTTCCGCCCTCCAATTTTCTCTTTCAAATTTATTTTGCTTAACTTTGACATTTCTGGCCGGAGTTTTGAATTGCTAGATATCAAATAATGGATCTAACTTTGTCTTTATAACTTCGTGAAATAAATTTAGTTGGTGCAATGCATCTCCAAAAGATCGAAGTTATATAATGACCTTACGTTCCCTAAGACTCGTTTATTAGAGTGTTTTTTTTAGTGTTAACTGAGAATAATTGACTCCTCATTCATAAAAAGGTCCAAGTTTTGCGGTGAAACGTGTTATAATTTCAGGGTCCTCAGAGTTTTCCTCAAATTTGAAAGTTCTTTAAAAAGAATCTACAGAACTTGCTTCGCACCTATATTAGTTTTCCTCAAATTTAGAAATTCTTTTCAAATTTTACAGAATTAATTTTGCGACATGAAAGTTTTCCTCAAATTTCGAAATTCTTTTAGAAAATATACAAAAGTAACTTTGCGACAACATTAGAGTTACTCAAGTTACGGCATTTTAAGACTATCTTAAACATTCGCCTCCGAGCACACACGCAGGATTGAACACGAACTGTGAGCCCAGACAATGTGGCACACAAGTTTACGCAATCGACAACCAATTCTGGTTCACATATAGATCTTTAGAATGTAAGAGGTGAAGTGTGCAAAAATATCATTTTCCTGACTCCACTGCCTTCCTCAACTGAGTTTGTGCGGGGGCAAGGCAATTTTTTAATGTTGTATAAGAATTCAGAAATGTAGACAAAAAAATAAAGGTACTTCTTAGTATTTGTACATCTCTAATGGAAATTGGGGCTCGAACTGCGAATCCGTATGTTCTACGTAGGACATATGTTCTTTATTTCTCTATTATCTCGTTGAGAGCCGTAAGTCCTGCATGTCTTCTATTTGTTACGCACCTTTTTTGAGACACGCAAGTCCTCAACGACCCACATTTATTACGGTACCTCTTTTTAATGAGACGTAATTCTTACATGACCTTCATTCAGTACGTACCTCTTTCAAGAAACGTAATTCCTAAGAAACTTTCATTCATTTCATGCCTCTTTTCTCACTACGTACCTCTTTTAAGAGACGGCTGGTTTTCCTTCTGAAACAGCCAAGCAATTCTGTCGTCACTGGAGAAGTCGTTTATAAGCCACTTCAAGTGGTCGATGTGGAGAAAAGCGGTGTCTTCGGGTCGCTGGGAAGCTTCCTTGAGTTCTGATTTCTTGCTTGGAGCTGATGACATCCTGCCAGGTATATTTTTTCGGAAGTTATGACAGGTGAAAAATAAAACTAAAGTAAGGAAAAATAAAACTTTTAAATGAATTGGGAAACTCCTCGTACGAAGACGTTCATATCCGGCGCGGTCTCTTTTCCATATGAAAATTTGCAGGAACTATAGAATTCTTTCCTGATTAAAAAAAAGTTGGGAGAGATGAGTAAGAATTCGATGCAGGATCAAGACGTAAATTTGGTGCAAGAGCTCAGAGTGAAATTCAATAATTTTTCAGTTACTTACTGTGAGTGCAAAAAAAATGTATAGAAATATGATTATATAAATTCAGATAATTTTTAATTAAGATCATTTATATGTTCGCTCATTTTGTACCTTAGCACTGATTTAGGAAAGCACCCCCCAATTCATGAAATATGGATTAAAGGCATGGAGTAAATTCGATAAATACATTAAATATAGACCACAATTCTGGGAGCAACACTTCGTAGAGTGCGAACAAGACAGGGCAACCGCAGCAGCGTGGGTGCTCGCTTCACTCGCTGTGCTCTCGTGACGTCACAAACGGGTTGGTTAATAAACAGTGAAACATTATAACTTGAGATGCATCACAATACTATTTAGATCTATCGATGACTTCATCCTCATAACCCTCAATGTTAGATATTGAGTTTATTCATGTGTCCTAATAGTGAGAACTATTAAAACTCATATTCGTTATAAAAAATTTGGTGCATCAATTTATTTCGGAAATAAACTGCTTTTCTTTCTTTTGTTTTTTTCTAACATTGTGCAAACATGTCGTTTTGTCCATTTCCTGACGAAGTTTGACCGAATAGGGAGCTGGATATTAAGCAAAACTGGCTAATTTTGGAAAAAGAATTAAATTTCGAAACTTTGGTCCACGCTACCTTTGGAGTCATCCACACAAGGGATCGGATCCGCATGCGGACACCATGTAAAGATGCTGCACACATTCCAGTTAGTCTTTTATACTTGAGTATTTGGATGCGTGTTAGCTGCTTCTCAAGTCGTCGAGTTTGCTTAAGAAAAGCAGGAACGTAATTGGGTCGAATTAATATTTGTTTAAAACGCTGTGTGCATTTCTATAAAGGAAATACTGAAAGCTCAGTGCGATATCTTACGGAAACTACTTGAACGCTTCACTATATTGAACAGATATCATATCGTATGTTAGTGTCGAAACCAAGATAAGAATTATGCAGATGAATACTTTTAACTACGGCGCAATCGTCGCTATTCTAACGTGAAATTTTAGTTTTCGTAATTCTTATTTCTGTTTCAACATCCGTCAAAGATATGAAATCGGTGGCAGTGAAGTGCTTTGCTTCATAAGATCGCTTCACAGAAAGAAGATAACCAAGGGCCATATTTTTAAATACTTTTCTTTGTCACCGCTGTACATCTGGCAAGGTACGCTCTTTTAAGTCCACACAAGTTCCATGACTAAGTTACAGCCAAGTCAGCCTCTAACTAACTCTGTATCGCTATGACAACGTACGAGTATTTTGTGTGTAAATCAGACTTACTAAATGCGTTAGACCAAAACTTTCTTTCCTCATCGATTACGACTGTGACTCATCTTGATTACGGTATCAAGTAGCAATTCAGGGGAGTGCTTGCTATCCATGAAGATCACCAACTTCTAGCATGATCTGAGATCAAGGGATCCAAGCCGTATAGAAACCGCTTGTTAGCGTGTGTCCCCTACCCCTGGCAAAAGCGTGAAGTGGAAAAATGGTTCCGAGGCACGCGGTGTCTTGAAATTTTCACTCTTGTAATTGGCATTACTTCATTTTCATTATTTCTTGCAGGAGAGTATTATGGTTCTCATTTACAGGTTTGACGCGTTTGATGGATGTTCGTGCGAGTACTATTGTTGTGGGTCCCAAGTTATAATACAAAGTATCAACTTGAGAACTTTTCTTCACTCGTTCTGCTTCAGTACGTGAACTTCGCATTGCACGTCCTTTGTACCTATGCACACGAACTGGAGCCAACGAACAGAATCGGTTCGTTCAAAACATGAAACGATTATCTATTTAGTAAGGTATGCTCTGAAAAGATATTTTACATTTTCTAGTCAAGGGTAAAATGTACCCATCATGCATGCCAATAGGTACCTAGAATTAAATGAGTAAAGGATAAAAAATATAGAGATGAAGTGAAAACCGGCACAAGGAACAACGAGCTACGAGATTATTCTAACACCACAGTTCAATTGAGATAAGACCACGCAGCGCTTTAGAATGCATCTTACGAGTGACAGGTCTGGGCAGCATCTACTCATCTTATTAGTTCATGTGGTCCAGAAGAATGAACATAAGAAAACGAACACAGCATTTTTTCTTTCTCGTAAAATTTGGAATCCGATGTGTTTCAGAAGTTCACTGGCTCTTGAGAGGCAGTTCCCTTCCATTTACTGATGTCGGTGACATCCTGATGCCAGTGCTAGCCTGATGGAGTAGATGTAACAACGGATATATGAGGAAAACATTCTATGTTATAGGATTATTATTGGTGTTCACCACGAAAAGATTACATTCTTCCTTGGAATTGTCGGGTTTTAGTTTAGTTCGTGAAAGGCACTCCTAAAATGCTTTTTAGTTCCCTTTCTTAGAAGGTCATCTAATTCACGAAGAGCTGAATGCCTTTTTGTTTCTACTCTTCTCTTCTACGGAAATTACCGTGGAATTTGTCGACGTTAGGATTTACGGGCACTTTGGTCAGAAAATGTTCAGATGGCTAGATTATCAAATCATTTACGTTGCCGTAAAGGCACAGCTGACGGCATTCGCTCTTTTGAGTCAACGCAAATTCTTTGACTAAGTTATTGCCAAGTCGACTCAGAAGAACTTACACTGTCGGCAGTGCCCCTACAGCAAAGTAAATTGTTTGAAAATCAGGCCCCATATTAGATAGCATTCATAAGAGATACATGTTTCAAACTCGACTAGTAGGGTTTTTTGGTCATGTTTTCATCTCATCAGGAGGGCAACGCAATATAATGTTTGCCGTTGACATGGGAACCAAATAATTTTATTTAGGAATTTCGGGAACGACATACGTTGGTAAATAGAGAAATAAATAAATATTATAGTATTTTGAAATATTACAACTGAGGGGGCTTAAGCCTGTTCAGACTTTCCCTAACATAAACAGCGGTAATATTCTGCCACAAGCACACACACACAGCTGCATGATACCTTATCTCGATTCATGCCTTGGATCGATAAGGAACTCAGAAAACGCTTCAAAACGCTTAAATCCAAAGCATTTTGGAGAATTTACGAACAAATTAAAGTATTCTGAATGTACGTTCATTTCTTGAATTATTTTATTACTGCGTTTAGTTATTATGAGGTATTTAGGAAAGAGACAAAACAGGGAGAGATCAACCCATGCAGTTTAGCTAAAAACGGAAACGAAGATCATCGTATTGATTTTGTGGAGTCAAACAATGCAACACGAGAAAGGTAACCCAGACTAGAAAGATTTTAAAACGAGCCATGAAAGATACTTGTTTACCTCGTTTGACTATCGTGACTTCTTGAATATCCGCAGAATATAAGTTTTTTTGAAAATAAATGCGAAATAAATTTGGGGTCACGGACAGGTAGAATAGAATGCCTGTAACATTGACTCAAATACAGTCATAAATAAGTTAAATTCTGGTCATGCTTCAACTCTTTGAACTTAATTATCTCAAATTAGATTTGCGCTCGAGTGCGGTTGTGGGATGAACTTGAGGGTCCCGGAAAAAATTGCATAAAGGAACAAAGATGTAAGGAAGCTTGTCAAGGTTGGTCAATCAAACATTACTGCATGCCTCAAACTGACTTCAAACCATATTATAATACACACCATTTGATATCATTGTATCAACTATACTATATGCTGTGGACATAACATGATAATTTCCATTTTTTTATACCGTTCATACATAATATTTAACTATTTGCCTGTGGATATGAAATTCAACGTCCACACAATCAGGAATTCAGTGGCTCATCATTCTGTTGGAAGTTTGTTCTCCAATATGAAGAACAGTATAAACATAGGAATGACATGTTTAGAAATCCTAGCTGCGAAAAATCGATACGGTCGTGGCATTCACCGAGTCAAAGAGACAGGCGCGCGAAAAGTTTTGATGTAAATTGTACCATCTCTTGCACTAAATAATGCACTGCTCCCACGGATCAAAACACCAGAAATGTCTTCTAAAACTCCTTGGTTTCTAAAATTACGAACGTCAACGTCAAATGATAATGCTTTTTTAAGAAACCCAAGATCGATTTAACTCGATTCTTAAATAGATCACAGAATTCTAGCACACTCGCCACAAAGGAAAGATTATAGCTGCAAGAAGATTATAGCGTTCAAGGCAGAGTGCTCACATTAATTATTACATTATCATCTTGTACAGTTAATTGAATTTCTGGTGAGATGAAGTCTCGTGATAACTGTTACCTTGATCGTAGCGTGGAGCGGTGAGTGGGCGAGACGATGCAGGAAATGTGACAGTCGAACCAGGTGTTTTAAGTGAGAAAGAAAAACCGTTTATACGCCACTACCTATCCCTCAGATGAGTCTCTGAGCACTATTAAAGTTCATTTTGTGACGAACAGTTATAGTTCAGCGATAAAACTGTTTCCCAATCCAATCGCAAACGAAAGATAACACTTCCGATAAGCCTCTCGGCAAACAAGACATTTCCTTGACGCTTGATTGTCAGACTAGTAAATTTTGAAATTAGTATCCATGTTTGCCATACGTGAACAATTCAAATGGCCGCTGCAATCCCGCTGGAACTTCTATTTACGTTGAAAAGCATAAGTACTTGGACAAAAAAAAATGAAGTGGTGTGCTGTGCGCAAGGGTCCGGCCCGACGATATCGATGTTTTTTTGTGAACAGAATACAACAACGCGATCAGAATATACAGGATGTTTCAAAACAAGCGGTACAGAATTGCACATCAAGTAGAAAATAGCCAAATAAACACTTTTACTTCTATGAAATTTTCCGGAAAAAATTCGAGTTTTTGAGATATTGGTTGTTTATTGTTTTAAAGGGTGAAATTTAATGAGACTCGCAATGTTTATTTTGAATTTACTTTACAAAAATTGTTCAAATTGAGGTCCATCTACATCAGTATACTTTTCAAATCTTAGCCTTAACGACTGCCGGATATTAAGAAACATGCCGCCATTTCAGAAATCTCACCAGCAGCAACTGCAATTCTGGCCACGAGATCTTCCTCAGATTCAATGACCAAAATCCTCAGATTCTTCTCGCTATAACTTTTTTAACAAATATCACTAAGACTGAATTTTATTTTCTAAACTTTCATAGAATTGACGTGTTTGTTACGTAAATTCAAAATGAATATTGCGAGTAATGGTGTAGTTAAAGTTCATCTTTTAAAACAGTAAACAGCTAATACCTCAAAAACTCGAATTTTTTCTAAAAATTTCATATTAGAAAAAATGTTTATTTGGTCATTTTCTTCTTGGTGTGCAATTTTGTACCTCTTGTTCTGAAACAATCTGTGTATTCGTTCTGAGACTGCCATTTTTACTCTTAGGCTGCAGATTCTGAAAGCTTATGTTTATTGAGATTTTGCCTCAGGAGGTAAATGAGTGTGGGGTAATTCTAATTCTTCTTGCGTTTTCTAGTTCCCATTTGAAGGTGTACATCAAGAGCTTTGATAGCCAATTTTGTCTTTTTAAGTTCATCGTCAACTGACGACTTAGAGATTTTAAAATGAATTAAATTTTGAAAGCCTATTCTTTGCCCTTTTACGATATACCACCATAAGAAAAAACTCTCCCCTGATGAAAAAACTTTCCTTGGATCACGAATAGCCGAAACAATTGCCCTGAAAAGATGTCACAGGGACACAAGAGGTCAGAGCTCATATGGTGCGTTGGAAAATAAACCACTGGTCTATTTGTAAGTAAACTAAGACCGCTCACATTGTTCTCAGTACACACACTGGCATTTCCGCGCCTTCCACCCAGTAAAAAGAATTGCTGCATTGCCGGTCAGCATTTCTCCAAGAATGGAAAACTTGAGATATCATTTAAATGTACACTTAGTTATGAGGAAAGTTTCGGGTAATGTGCTTATGAGTTTTGTAGGTAAATACTCCGCGACTTGAAAGGAAATCAATGGTATTCAAAGAAGATGGACATTTTACCATGTTCACGTCTGTTTGATAAAACTACTGGGGCTTTAAGCAAAGTTCTCTTCAGGCAGAATAAAATCTTTCAAGAGTTTGATTGCCTTTGAAGGACTAGGAGGCGGTTGTAAGTTATAGATAGATCGAAATTATGATGACCGCGGTGTTTGATTCGGTCTTTGGAACAAGTCGATCAAAGTTGAATAAAAGGAGTAAAAGTCGTAGATCGAGTGGAGATCGATTTTTAGGGCCATAAAGGGCGTCATAGTTGGCTGAAGTGGACCGACTGTATCTTGTTACGGTAAATTTTAAGGTCACATTGGATGCATTTTCCACAAGGTGAGTACGTTTGTCAGGAATTATGTGAAAGTTATTCGGTAAGCAAGTGTTAGAAGCAACATCTAAAAGACCAGGAAACTTGAAAAGTATCTTGTTTTCAAATTAGGTAAGAAATGAAGAAAACAAATTATGTAATAAAAGTTTTAATCCTCGTATTTTTGGACTAAACACAACATCGAACTTTCTTTCAGAGAACGAAACTCATGTCCAGCTCAAAGTTATGCCATTCCAAAAACTCATTAGAAAATTGAAAAACTACAGTTATATTTTTCAAGAAGTTATGCACGTCATAAGTCATTCGATTCAAGCTAATAATTTCACCATATATAGATATCAAAATTGCTCCCATGCGAGTAAATATACAAGTTTGTTCACATTTATCATTTTTCATATGACTACACAGAGTACATTAAGAATGCTGCTTCAAGGTAGCCTTTAATTATCAAGTAATTAAATCACATAAAGTATTTAAGGTGTCGTTTAAAAAAACGTTCTTAATTCGCATGAAACATTTGCTTACGCAGTTCTCGTATTATTATAAATTTTAGAAAAGAAATTTAATCTCGGCAATGCATAACCTCGCTTTCCATCAGATAGCAAATAAACTTGCAAAATTCTGTCTCAAACATTTTTTCTTTATGCCAACATCGTTTTGATGCACACATTCTACTCACTTTACGGCATAAATATTTCAAGAATTCATTTTGAATCCTTCAATGCCATTGAATGTAGTATCAGAATGCTGGTATCTCGCTTTCGTTAACGCCTTTCTGAGCATCTCGCAGGATTTAAACCCTTATTCCTCAATACTTGTTATTTGCGTCATGGTCTGCATTCTGTGAGATACTGAGAAATACAGTAGTTGTAAAGTAATAATAAGGAATACTGCTTCGGCTAAAAATCAAAGGCCTGAGTCTGAGTACTTTTCTCAGACTGCCTTCCCGCCGTATGTAATCGAAAATTCATTCCATAGGGTGATATTTAACCTTGGTTAGTAGAAAAATTATGTCTTTCCCAACAAATGAGGTTCTAAACCACAGATAATCCGCAAATAAAAGTATGACTAGGTTTGAACTTGATGGCTAGCAGATCAGATATTCAGAAAACTTGCGGGTTGACCACTCAGGCTCTAGGCCCTTCAGTCACATCAGCAGTTTCTAGAATCCGATAACTCGCAGGCTGCTCAGCAGCCCCGTAGCTGTACAGGAATATGGAGGTGATAACGAGCCCAGTGCCGAGAACGTACTGGAGGTTGATCGAGAACCCGAAGAACATGATGGACACGAGCATCGACAAGACGATGGCGAGGGAAGTGGCGAAGTTCTTGAGGATGTTGTCTGCGTACTTGACGACCATCGCGACGAGCAGCCCCCCTAAGGCGTTCAGGACGACGAGGTAGGCGACGTAAGAGTCGTAACCGAAGAAAAATCCTTTGTTTCTGATGTCTTGCCAGTCGTAGGCGAGCGACGTGAGCAGACCCAGCGGCAGCGAGGCGAGGGACAGCTGCACGTTCCTCATCCAAATGGACACGTCCGAGCCCTTCAGGATCTTCTCGAAGTAAATGCCCGCGAAGCCTGAGCAGCAGCTCGCACCGATGGCGGCTGTCATCCCTAACATCTTGTTGGGGTCCATCACTCCAAAGGCGCCTGAAGCCGATGCTAGAAAAAAAAGTTTGCTCCTAACTTCTCTTGCACAATACGGGAAAACGAATACGAAGAACGATGTATTCCAAGTTAAGTTGATGCATAAAATGCCATAAAACATAGGTTTCTAAAAACGGTTAAAATTAAGGGAGACTTCACGACTAAGTTGGATTAGATGGGGATAGTTCATTGTAAAACTTCGTACTTTATCTTTTCATACCATGGGTATTTTCTCCTTACATGACAAGTTACTGTGCATCTAAGGTGTGAAGGTGGTATTATGAGGCGAGGGTATAACTGTCATTCACGGAAAAACGATTAGCAAGATTTCTTGCTACCAATTTAATTTGGACCTCTTTGAACTTCAAAGAAAACTGTGACAATGCTACGTTTACATTTCGTGCTGACACTTGTGTTCTACCTTTCACACAAGTTGGGGCATTAGCCCCCATACATTTCCTCGTAACTATGCTGTAGAATTTTTAGTAAGCAGGCACTCTGCTGATGCAAAAAAAGGGAGGCGAGTAAGAGAGTGCCAAATCGAGAAGACACATCCTCCTGCTACATGAGCGTGCATTTCACCCTCTCCCATGTGATTTAGAGGTGAAAAAACATCGTAAGTTTAGAAAAATTCACATTTTAAATAAGCCGATGAATAAAGATAAAGTTTCGTATGGCTTGAAGTGACTCACGAGCTGCAAGCTGCACAGCAACGACGCCAGCGCAGAGCATCCCTAGAGCAAGCCACTGCAGGCTGGCCAGCACGGTTCCCATGAGTGTTGTGGCGAATATCGCCGTCGTCAGGATCTTGAGTTGGTAGGTCACCTGGAAGCGCATATTTCAATTGTAATGCTCCTTGGAAACTTGTTGTCCGGTCACTCAATGCTGCGAGTCTGCAGGCTCTATAAAAACCTGGTGCACAGTCACTCAATTCTGCGAGTTTGGGCTCTATAAAAACCTGGTGTACACTGTACAGTCACTCAATTCTGCGAGTCTGGGCTCTATAAAAACCTGGTGTACAGTCACTCAATTCTGCGAGTCTGGGCTCTATAAAAACCTGGTGCACAGTCGCACAATTCTGCGAGTCGGATTTTTCTCCATGAAGGATGAAGAAAGAAGTTGACCCCCACTCCCCATTAGACTCAGATGTTGGTAACGCGTGCCGGCTCAACTCAAGACAAATATCGTTGCATCCTGGCATTAATTATGCAGCATTTGAAAACCCAATGTATGAAATGACACGTATCAATTTTGCTGGATTAAGATTTTTTTGTACGGAAGAGGAGTACTGTACTTTATTTGAAAAATGCTACATAAAAGTGCGATAAAATTTATACGAGAGCGAGACAGAGATCTGTCATTTGTGATTGTATATACCTTCACTAACCTCGTATTCATGACTGAAGTGCCATGTATTCTACTCAGAAAATGTAGCCGTAGCTTATATGATATTGCGTTCAGTGACACAGAGTGCATATCTAAATGAACCAAACCTGGCTACAGGTAAAATCAATCGTTCCTTTTCTAGTCAACTACATTAATTAAACCTCCATGGAATAGGGGAAATTCATATGACTGCAGTGCTGAATGCATGCACACGCCACTCACTTGACCACTGCGGTACTGAATGCATGCACACGCCACTCACTTGATCACTGCAGTGCTGAATCCATGCACACGCCACTCACTTGACTGATTTGATTTCGTCATATCCAGCGTCCAGAATTTTTTTTGTGCTATGGATTACCTTGAATGTTGCGACTGGCCCTCGTATTCACTTCGAATCTCCAAGAAGAACTGCGTCGATCGTCATATTTGAAGAGATATTCCATCGCGAGTTATCTACAGATGAAAAGCACGCAAGCTCTACCAAGAATCTTCTAGAAGCCGACATCTGAACAAAGCCTCCAAGATTCAGCTATCGAACGCGTTACGGCGTCGTTTCTACATCGAATGCCAGCTACTACCATTCAAGTTATCCTTAATATGTAATTCTTCTATTTATAGGAATATTTCTCATATGTTAGTAAGCATTTCATCATGGGAACTCATATACATATTATTGATTCAATTAGGCATATTTCCATGTACGTTAGGATGATTTTCATGTTTATAGAGTGACGTTTGATCGAAGTTTCAGCTTGCGGTTGGTGACGCCCAGCAGCAGCCGAGGGAAGGGAGTAGTGAGGTTGGCGGCACCACATAAGCAACATCTGTGTCGTTCCGATATCTTGAGCCGCGCTCTGCGGGGGCTGGCGCTGGTATTACAAACATAACGTAATAGAGCTATCGTCGTGAAGTGATTTCAACATGTGGAATACTTATATCAAAGTGAGCCAGCTTTATTGACTGAGAATATCAACAGTCAAGCATCTACCGCCACACCGAACGGCGCTGGCTAACTTTCTCTTTGTCATTATAGAGTAAATACTACCGGCTACAAATCAAACGTAGCCTCAGTGAGAAAGACATTCCATCTCCGTGTTTGAGTACCAATAACCGACTACAAAGGCGCTTCTATATACCTGCGTGCCCGGTGCCTGCGTGCCTGGCTGTCATCCCAGAGTGGCACCCCTGGCATTCCCATCTCGACATCCGAGGGACTTCACATCTCTCTCTATAAGATGAGTTCTCATTTCATAATTGGCTTCGCATGGTTAACACAACCCATATCCTCAGGTCGTAGGTCAATGTAGGTCTATTTCAATACAGAAAGCGATATCTNGAAAAGCGTTACCTATTATCAGTCTATTCATTTTGATAATATAATCATTCAATTTCCCTTATTCAAAGGGTGGTGGCAGCCGGAGCAGTCGCTCCCTATTAACTAAAATCATGGCGAGGACATAAGTCACGCCATATTATTAAAATAAATGAAAGTGATGTACTCCACATATCACGACAATAATTGCAATCTAAATTGAACATCTCAGCGGACGATCCACGTAATTCACAACGAAATGCTGACAGAGAAGAGGATCACGACAGACCACTGCGGTGCTGAATGCATGCACATGCCACTCACTTGATCACTGCAGTGCTGAATCCATGCACACGCCACTCACTTGACCACTGCGGTACTGAATGCATGCATACGCCACTCACTTGATCACTGCAGTGCTGAATCCATGCACACGCCACTCACTTGACCACTGCTGTGCTGAATCCATGCACACGCCACTCAATTGACCACTGCGGTGCTGAATCCATACACACGCCACTCACTAGACCACTGCGGTGCTGAATCCATGCACACGCCACTCACTTGACCACTGCGGTGCTGAATCCTTGCACACGCCACTCACTTGACCACTGCGGTGCTGAATCCATTCACACGCCACTCACTTGACCACTGTGGTGCTGAATCCATGCACACGCCACTCACTTGACCACTGCGGTGCTGAATCCATGCACACGCCACTCACTTGACCACTGCGGTGCTGAATCCATGCACACGCCATTCACTTGACCACTGCGGTGCTGAATCCATGCACACGCCACTCACTAGATCACTGCGGTGCTGAATCCATGCACACGCCACTCACTAGATCACTGCAGTGCTGAATCCATGCACACGCCACTCACTTGACCACTGCGGTGCTGAATCCATGCACACGCCACTCACTTGATCACTGCAGTGCTGAATGCATGCACACGCCACTCACTAGACCACTGCGGTGCTGAATCCATGCACACGCCACTCACTTGACCACTGCGGTGCTGAATCCATGCACACGCCACTCACTAGACCACTGCGGTGCTGAATCCATGCACACGCCACTCACTTGACCACTGCGGTGCTGAATCCATGCACACGCCACTCACTAGATCACTGCAGTGCTGAATCCATGCACACGCCACTCAGTAGATCACTGCGGTGCTGAATGCATGCACACGCCACTCACTTGACCACAAGATATAATATTAACCTGGTACGTAGCGGCGTCCAAGCAGCTAGCAGCGAGGTAGAGGAGGTTGTTCTGGACGAGGTAGACAAATGCCGGCACTGCAACACGCACGGTGCCCATTTTGTCCTTCCAGATGTTGTCGCGCAGCGCTCGCAAGCCGTTCTAAGAAACCACAAATACATTAATTATTAAATTCAAGCAATAAAACAAATTCAATAATTATTGTAGTTCTCGAATCAAAAAGGATGAGCTGTGAGAAGTTCTCGAATCATAAGGAATGTTGAGTTTGTGTATGTTGATGTGAGATTGCTGGAACGTCATTGAAAAAATTTTTGAGCTTTGCTATTTTAGAATTTGAGGAAACTCCATAGATCACTTTATTTCACGAAAGTAGCCTAGTTTGTACCAAGAATGAGTGGATAAGTTCTTGCAAAATAGCATTTTTGTAGGTTTATGCAAGTAACAGAATAAAAATAAAGATTTCAATTAACTGCAAGAAAGCGGGAAATTCTCAAAAAGATAAAAAAAAGCCAGTGCAGTGAATGACAACAATGGCCTGCATAAGGGGCAGAGTTGTTCAAAATAAATTCTGAAAAGTGCTTATTTAAACGAGTTAAGCAATCAGCGAGTTAGTTAAGAAATATTGTGGGACACGCGTTAAACAGGAAGCCAACCTTTATTCAACAGCACCCATCTGACGGAACGTTTTGATGCTTTTACTGATCTTAATACACGATCGTAACCTTCCATCCAGGTTTCTTTATTGTCTTTTTTTCTGTTAAATTTACCATCTCCGCTTACTTCATAATGGTCATGCGACCACCTCCACTTACTACACAATGGTCATGTGACCACCACCACTAACTACACAATGGTCATGTGACCACCACCACTAACTACACAATGGTCATGCGACCACCTCCACTTACTACACAATGGTCATGTGACCACCACCACTAACTACACAATGGTCATGTGACCACCACCACTAACTACACAATGGTCATGTGACCACCACCACTAACTACACAATGGTCATGTGACCACCACCACTAACTACACAATGGTCATGTGACCACCTCCACTTACTACACAATGGTCATGTGACCACCACCACTAACTACACAATGGTCATGTGACCACCTCCACTTACTACACAATGGTCATGTGACCACCACTAACTACACAATGGTCATGTGACCACCTCCACTTACTACACAATGGTCATGTGACCACCACCACTAACTACACAATGGTCATGTGACCACTTCAACTTACTACACAATGGTCATGTGACCACCTTCACTTACTACACAATGGTCATGTGACCACCTCCACTTACTACACAGGTGCCTTCTGTGATCATCACCAGCGTCAGAGCACCAACAAGCTTGCAGACTTCGGTCATCAGCACGGCTGTTGATAGAAATAGAATTGATGAACGGAGCAAAAACCAAAAATTTTCTACAGCTATAACCCTTCAAGTCGTTCAATTTTTCGACTATCAGTGATAATCACACAGTGCGCTGCCCAGACTTTGAAGTCTTGCTTTCCTAGCAAGCTATTCTTACATATAATAATTCTTACAAAGTATTCAAAAGACATCTCGAATCTCACTTCCTATCAAAATACTAGTCCTAATAATGTGATTTGCCATAGGTAACATACCGATCTTCAGTCTGCTCTTAATAGTTTTTTTCGAATATATTGTTAAATATAGCCGATCTGACCTATATTGTGAAATAAAGCATCAAATATCAAGTCAATTATCTCATTGATCAGTCTATTGCGGAACTAGGTTAAGTGAATTAGGCTAAAGATTATTGTACACCTTATAATAATGTGATGGTAGGATGCCCTAGAAGTCGCTGAACTTATTCGGGCCCACAGGTAGCTATACTCTAGTTTGACCACTGTATTAGCCTTAAGAAACATTCTACCTCTGTATCACCTGTGGTAAATAAATTGTTTAAATTGTTTAAAATTGTTTTAAAATTGCTATTTATTAAACTTCTCAGCTAAGACTGTTTACACATTCTAAACAAGAATGAACCATTTCATGTATGGTAACATCATAGCTACTTTTATTTAGGGATCAATAAACCTCACAGGACTGGCGATGCTTGGTAACTCCAGCTGACTAACTCAAGGGCAGGAAAAACGCCCCACCCAGAATAAGAAAACAAAGATGAAAGAGAAAGAAAGGAAAACCGTTTATTTCCATAAACGTTGGCATATGAGATCCATGACAACATATTGGATTTTAAAAATTTCTTAATATAAGACGTCCTCAGACAAACGTACCATACGAGGAGTACTAATAGACATACTATACGGGGTCTACTAATAGACAAATCACACGAGGTGTAATAATAGACAAACCATACGAGGTGTACTAATAGACAAACCAAACGAGGTGTACTAATTGACAAATCACACGAGGCGTAATAATAGACAAACCATACGTGGCGTGCAAATAGATTCACCCTGTCAAGGGTTAGTTAGATAAAAAATATCATTTCTTGAATATTTTATATCCCAAGAGATGGCTGACAGCTTATAAATAATTTAAATACCACTAGAGAATTCTTCGGAATTCCTAAATTATTATGTACTTAGGTACAAACTGTGAAATTCCACCACCAAAAGAGTGAACGGCTCACCACCAAAAGAGTGAACGGCGGTTCGTGGACCTTACGCCCGATCGGTTGGTAGTAAGTCAACAAGAAAAGCAATCTCAGCATAGGGAAGGCGACAGAGAAAAAGTGCTCAGCAGTCTTCGACGGTTGAGT